>WTSP01000382.1:57331-152516 GCA_025331215.1 Actenoides lindsayi | reverse complement strand
GGCAGCCAACTGGATTTAACTCCATTGACCACAACTCTTTGGACTCGTCCATCTAACCAGTTTTTCACCCAGGAAAGGGTATGCCCATCCAAGCCAAGAGCAGTCAGTTTTTCTAATAGAACACTGTGGGAAACGGTGTCAAATGCCTTACTAAAGTCAAGATAGACAAAATCCACAGCCTTGCCTTCATCCAACAAGCTGGTCACCCTGTCACAGAAAGAGATCAGGTTTGTTAAACAGCACCTGCCCTTCATAAACCCATGTTGACTGGGCCTGATCACCTTGTTGTCCTTCATGTGCTACATAACAGAATCCAGGATGATCTGCTCCATCAGCTTACCTGGTACAGAAGTCAAACTGACAGGCCTGTAGCTCCCTGGATCATCCTTCCATCCCTTCTTATGTATTGGTGCTATGCTGTCTGACTGCCAATCTGCTGGTACCTCCCCAGTCAGCCAGGACTGCTGATAAGTGATGGACAGTGGTCTGGTGAGCACCCCTGCCAGTTCTCTCAGCACTCTGGAGTGTAACCCATCTGGCCCACATTGATATTGAGCAGCATGTCATGGACCATCTCCTCCTGAACTGTAGGAGGGGCATTGTGTTCCTGGCCCCTGTCTCTTGGCATTGGGGGAGTGACTTTCCCCAATGCAAGTGTTTCTATTACTAAAGACTGGAGTAAAGAAGGCATTAAGCCCCTCAGCCTTCTCCTCATCTTTTATTACCATATTTCCTTCTGATTCTAGTAGGGTATGGAGGCCCTCCCTGGCCTTTCTTTTATTATTAATGTATCTATAGAAATGCTTCTTATTGCTCTTCACCTCTAAAGCCAGATTAACTTCTAGTTCTGCTTTCAGCCTTCTAATTATTTCTCTGCATGACCTGACAACATTCTTATACTCATTATGAGTCATCTGCCCCTTCTTCCAGAAGCCATAAACCCTTCTTTTTACCCTGATTTTAATCCAAACCTCCCTATTTGGCCAGGCCGGTCTTCTTCGCTGCCAACTTATCTTGCAGCATGTGGGGATGGCCTGCTTCTGTGCCTTCAAGACCTCCTTCCTAAAAAATGTCCAGCCTTCCTGGACTCCTACATCCCTCAAATCTGGCTCCCAAGGCACTCTATCAAGTAACCTGTGAAACAAGTCAAAGTCTGACCTTCAAAAGTCCAGAATGTCAGTATTTCTGCTCCCCCCTCCTAATGTCTCTAAGAACAGAGAACTTAATAATTTCATGATCACTATTCCCTAGGTGGCCTGCAACTGCCACGTCTTCCACCAGCCCCTCTCTGCTTGCAAACAAGAGGTCCAACAGGGCATCTTCCATAGTCGGTTCACTTACCGACTGTGTGAGGAAGTTGTCCCCTACACATTCTAGGAACCTCCTGGATTGTTCCCTTTCTGCTGTGTTGTATTTCCAGCAGATATCTGAGAAGTTGAAGTCCCCCATAAGAACAACAGCAAATAACCTTGAGATTTCTCCTAAATGCTTATAGAATATTTCATCTACCTTCAACTGAGGATCAGAACTTTCTCTTCCTGAATATACAGGATTAGGGGTATCTATTGAAAGAGAAAAAACAATACAGATAAAGTTTTTAGACTACCATTCTTAATGTTGAAGAAGCTTGACCATACTAATAGACTAGGAAAGTTCAGGATTGAGTCTTGGACTCATCTAATCAAATGTGAGTGTCTATACTTCATCTACATGTATCTTACCCTCAGCCCCTTAGTGGATAGTGAAGAGGAATGATGCAGTTTGCCTCTTCCTAAAACATGTGTCTTCAACAGGGCAGATGATCAGGACAGTATCAATCTGACTGTAAAGGCAGCTGAGTTATGTGGGTTAAATCCAGCACAGATTCTGTGCCAGGTGCCTCAGTGGTACAAACAGGGCAAGGCTGGTTGCACACTGCATTCAGCCAGTGGCACCTGGGAGCTGCAGTGAGGTGAGACAGTCATTGCACTCTCCCCTTGAGGCTGCTGCCATGAGCCCCCATACTTCCGCCTGATGTCACTGCCAGGGGTGCCAACCCACAGCAGCTCTGCAGAATGATAGTGATGTAAACCAGCTGTGAACTGAGAAGAAAGCTCCTCCATGCCCCTGTCCTCTATCCTCACCCCCATCCCCTCCTCTCTATGCCTGCAAAACCACGAGCCCAGCCATTCAGGGTCTGGAGACTCCTCTAAGAGCATGTGAAATAGTCTTCAGCTGGATCAAATGGAAAGGCTTGGCATAATGACTGTACAGAGATAAGCTTTTCTCCTCTGTTTGCCAAGAATCAATTTACAACAGTGAAGTGCTGTGATTGCCTGACAAGTTGATCCTATTCTAAGAGTTCATCAGGCATTACTTTCAGCACCAGCAGAAGATGCCTGACAGCATGGTTGCTGTGCACAGATACAGGTAGCTTCTCTGAGAGAAATTCTCTAATCAGCCCATTTTGAAAGCCAGGAAGATAAGTGGTAGAGGAATAAGCTCTCAGGTGCACTCTCCATCCACCCAAGGGAAAAAGTGAGGTGAAGGAGCTGTGTGTCTGTCCACAGCATGCTGCTGTGCCACTGCAGAGCTCTCATATGCAGGGCAGGAGATGGACTTTGTCAAGGAGGAGACTGCTCCCTCCCCTGAGGTCCTGAGGAATGGGGGCATCCGCATCTCATCAAGGTGTCTATACTGATGTGTGTGATGAAGCTGTAGCCTTCAGACTTCCTGCAGTTTGTGGAATCTTCAGTCTGTCATAGAAATAAACACGAGCATTTCTTAGCTCTACTGAATGTTCGTAAGATTGGTTTTTTTCAGTCTCTTTTAAGATCAGTGAGTTTCAGGAAAATAGTGGCAGCTACCTTACTTTAACCAGCATATGATCAGTAGACAGACCCGAAATTTATGATTTCTGCGTTCCCTATTGGGGAGGAGGATGTCTTCCTAATTCTACTTCAAATATCTGAAGAGAGCAGAACACACTTTTTGTGAACTTTATTATGGTGAAAATTTGTTCAGCTCAAAAGGAAAGGTCCCACATGTTATCTATGCTCTGCAGCACACACACACACACACACTGCAATTCCAGGTAGCAGAAGCTTTCTTCTGGAATGAAATTAGGCACCGGTGTAATTCTTTTCATGTACCACGTGTTGTCTTTCATTTCGAGGATTTTGTTGTGCCTTGAAAATGTCAATTGCTTAAGGCACACAGCTCAAGCAGGTAAAATTTATCGTTTTTCATTATATTTATTACTGAGATCACTTGAGTGAAACCCAGGTGTTCTGGGGTGGAAACCCTTCCTCCTTGGCAGGCAGCCCTCCCTGGCCCTCAGGGAGAGAAAATTATCTTCAAAGTGATTCCCAGGAATTCATTTCCTCAGCTTGTGATTGGGTTTTCTAGCTTTTTTCGATTCTGAGCTGTCGTCTTTTACATTTATGCAGCTGGGTATACATCACAGCTTCTCTGCCAGAGTGAAGTCCCAAGCACCCCAGAGCATAACCAGGTTAAAAACAAGCCTGTGTTGTTGGGAACTCCTTACGGGGTATATACAATCTGCTAGGTCTGCTGTACGTGAAAAGCAAGCATGGCTATTCTACTGCATGGCTATTCACACCACTCATGAGATAGCCTGCCTATGTGTAGAGGTACAATGAGAGTTTTTACTTAATTGATGACGCCATGTCAACTGGGACATTTTTCAGTCCTTCATTTAGACTGTGGTGAATGTGAAGTGATAAAGGATAATTTTAATGCTTGAGAGTGAATGTTGCACCTGTATGTGACTTCGCAATGTTTTTAGGCTACTTTAATTTTATTCTCCTATTTTTGCCCGTTCATACAGGTAAGAGTTAATACAAAAAAACCCTGACCCTTTAAAATTAAACTGAATTGCATTGGTTTTACTCTGGTAGATTTTAAAATTCTTTTATAGAAGTAGGGTAATCAACTGCTTTAAAAGCAAAGTTATTATACAACTAGTTATAGTCATCCTTTAAAGTGAATATTGAGCAATGCCAATACGAAACCTGTGCAGGTCATGTTCCAAGAAGTGGACTATTCCAATATCCAGTATCCAACACTATTCTGTTAGTACTACTGACAGCAATGTCCATCCCATAACACTTGCAAGACGACTATGAAGCATCAGAGGCTAGTCTATATTGCCACCTTTTTTTAATCTGGTTAAATTTCCACATGGTATCTGGAAAAATACAGTTTTCTATTATTTGGCCTCTGTCATGTTGAATAGAAATGGGATAGCATCAGTGTTTTGAGTGGTATCTTAGCAAGGGACCAGAGACTTGGGAACAATTAAAAGAAAATCTATATTGAATGGATGTATATAAATATGTTTTCCTGGATTTTAGGTTTTTAACTGATTTCCTTGTCTTTAATAAATGGTTTCATTTGGTTGCAATTCCCCCTATGAGATCATCTACTTTTGAACCAAAGTACTGAAATGTCTTTTGACCAAGACTACTATTTTGAGATAGATTTACAGAGCACATTGACAGAAGCATGCTCTTTGGCACTATAGTGTGTTCATGAAGAGGAAAGAAGCAGAAAATTTTCCACACCAGTATTGACAAAAGGTTTTTGTGGACTAGAAGAGAAGCAGGGCTAGAGCATCTTCTCCCAGGGGGTAGCTTCAGGCAGACCTTTGGAGCTTGCTTGGCTTCACTATGGTTGTGGGGTGACTTGGGATCCCTGCTCTCCAAAAGAAAGTGTCTGTAAGTGGACTATTTTGGCTATGTAGCAGTAAAGAAAGGTTCTGCCTAATGACAGCCTTGGGGGGGAAAAATTGAGAGATTAGGCAGCTTGTCCAAGGTAGTCTTAGGAAATCTCCAAGGGATTCACAATTAACTGACATTTGGCTGAGGAGATAGTGAGAGAGGGGGAGAGAGCAAGAGAGCAGCTGCAATGTGAGACTTGAGCTTGTGTTGTCAGTGTGGATGAAGGGGTAAAGACAACAGTGGGGCTACCAGTATCTACATTGGTATAAATTATACCTCTTACCTTATGTAAATAAATTACACAGGAGTAAAAACTTCTATATGAGGGGTTGTACTGCTTTAATTGTAGTACTATACTTTAAATATACTAATCTTGCCTGTAGGAAAGGGTTCAGCCTCAGCAGATAGAAAAGTGACACAGGTAGCCTTGTGGCTTTCATGCTTTGCTTAGGCACCCCGATCCTGTCTGCTCTCTTCTGGATCTGGTCACCTTCACTTTGCAGCCCAGCTCTGGCCCTGCTGGGACCTCCAGTGCCTTGCTGTCCTGGTGCGAAGTTAGCTGCTCTGGATTATAAACAGCCATATGGAAATAATCAACTGCTACAAGCAGCCTTCAGCACAGCAAGAGCTGCTGTTCAACACACAAATTAAAGCAAACCAGCTTTCCTTGTGAGAAATGCTCAAGGTTCAACTCTTATCAGGCTAGGCTTAGCCTGAGTGCCACAAAGGACAGAATTATTCAGAGGTGATGGGAAATAGTGTCATGACACCTTTTTCTCATTGGCATGGAGCCAGCCAGAGACTAAAGTGATTGCCAGCACTAATCAGGGGAGCTGGTAGATCTCTGCTCACACATTTGTCATCTCCCTCTACGGTACAAACCACACCCCTGCCTGGGCCACTTTGTGAAATTGGTACAAGCCGTTGTGATATTTATTGATTAATTACAAACTATAGGAGGCTGGAATAGCTTGGTACCTTCTAACCCTGTCTAGTGGCTCAGCAAGTTGAAACAAGTCGATTCCTGCACATCCTAGATACAGGCTCAGTGAGCTGGAACAGACAGGCAGCCCCTGGCCGCACCTGCAACTGTTGAATACCTTGGAAATGTGCCCACGACAAGGCCATAGCCCCCATGGAAGAACGGCCAAGCTTCCCTGACAAGATTAATGTCCACAGTGGAAAAGTACTAGCTGAAGTACTGACCAAAGTCAGTCATCTCACGACCCTATAAATGCTGACCCTAAGCGAGACCCATTGGAGCTCTCTGGGATCCCAGTGGGCTGAGTCTCACATCTCCCCCTAAGCTGGGACCCATCTCAGACCTGACTCTGTCCACAGGTAAAGCCAACAAAAGGGAAGACTGTCTACTCGTAATAAGCTGATGGAGACATGAGTATTCACAATCTCTAGGATTTTATGAAAGCCCAGAGAACCCTGGGTGCCCAAATTTATTATAATCTGCAGAAAGGAAAAATCTTAATCATGGGTTAACCTCTCCGTCTGAATATAGCTGTGTGTGTCTTGTTTTTTGCTTAGTGAGCTTTGCTAAATCTTATGTGAATCACTGTATTAACTGTAACCAATTACTGGTGTTTGGCTAATTAAACATTGTTATTTCATAAGTTACTGCAAAAATGTTCATATATTTTAAATGTTGCTATTTCTTTAAATTGCTGCTACCTCAAGTTTACATAAGATACACAGTATTATGTTAAAGCCCTACACTAAAATCTCAATACCCAAATCCTCTTAGGCATAAACCATTGGTCTGAGACTAGAAGTAGATCTAACCTTATTCTCTGAAGGAGATCAGAGGAAAAAGGGGTTCATTCTGAACCTTTTGACCCAATGGGAGGGTTTTCTTTACTTCTTACATTCCCAATCTCCCTGATATTCTTAGTCATGAACCCTTAACTGGGTCTAAGATTGGATCTAGATGCACACTCTTCTCTTTGAGAAGAAGTTTAGACAACAAGGGATTCCATTCTGAAAACCTGGTAACTCAACAGGAGGGCCACACTTACTCTTCTATTCCAAATTCCTGTGAAAATCACCATAGCCCAACTCCAAGTCACTTTCCACTGTATAGATATATTCACACAAGTATTTTAATCCAGTCAATTTAATCACTTTATAGCAAGTAGCATAGTGACCTTGCCATCAAATTGAGTCTTGGTTAACCTTTGTTGATTTTTCTAAATTCTATCAAATTCATTTAAGCTTTATCAAATTATTAGTCTACCTCAATAAACCATATTGCTACCTTTCTATTGCTTGGGGTGCATTTCACTCATTCTGTGTCAGAGTCCTGAACTAGGATTCTGCAACAGGTGATTTAAGTGATTTCAAGGGGGCACCACTCCTGTGATGCCCCCATCTGTAGGCATGCCTGGAGATGCAGCTGCTGGAGCACCCCTAGTTATACCAGACTTGATTTGCCAGTGATGAGTGATCTACAGCCATCCCTTAGCAGAGGTTGTCTGGTTTCAATCTGGGATAGAGCCCTCGGTCTACTATTGTACCAGGAGCTCACAAAGATTTTATCTGGCCTGCCCCAGACGGCAATCTGATTGCTGGAGAAACAGCCACTGGTCAAGTTAAAACACTGATGGGAACTGGTGCACCATGTGAGAGGGAGGAGCTCCACAATCTGTGTGTAGAGAGGACAGGAGTAAATCTTAAAAACTATTCCCAAAAGGTTCTTCTCTGATAGGTGCTAAAGTCCTGACTCATTCCCATAGTGCCTTAAATTGATAATGACTTCCCATGGGCAGAATGTGTCATATAGGGGTCATCTTTGCTTCACTGAGTTTCAAAACCCTGTATTAATTCATATATGGGCTGAAAAGAAAGATTTTTGCATGAACTGTTCAGGACTTTGGGGAAAAGTGCTACAGGAAAATATTTGTCTTTTTGTATGTTGCTTTCTCTTGATATAGAAAAAAGAAATTTAAGGCATTGTGTACAAACACATGATTGCCACCACTTGTCATTCAGAAAGCAACAGATTTCCGTCAGTTTTGGTCTGACACTGAGACACATGTTCCTCCTCAGTTATACTAGGAACAACGTATCCCATGTGGCAGTATGTGAAGGAAAAAGGAGAGGTACAAGAGCTCCTAGGTGCTGGAGTTCTGCAGGAATGAACTGGTCAGTAATCAGGAAGCCACAAGCAGGATTTCAAGGTCCTGTGGAGACACAGGCAGGGAAGAGAGAGGATAGTGAATCTGCCTCTGTCGCCTCTGAAAAAAGATGAGCTTGGGTAGAGTTGACCATGGGAAGGCAGTGATTTAAGCAACTTGGGGTGTAGAGGTCCCCAACCGTTACACCACTGAACATGGAGAGGGAGACAGTAAAACAGTGGAGGAAGTAGTAGAGGGGCAAGTGGCTTGTGGAGGCAGCGGTCTTCCCCTAAAAAGAGCTGGCAGGTCAGCAGGCATATTCAAGCTCTCCATCTCCCTAAGGCAGGGAATTTGATCCCATGCTGTTGAGGGCTTAGTATCAGTTAGCAAGTAGAAAACAGGCCAGAAATGTACAGTTTTATTAACTCTTGTGAAAACATTTGCACAAGCCAGTTTTCATTCCTCCTTCTTGGAAACATCTTGGACCAGACCTCTTCAATTTAGACAGTGTCTCCATTCCTGAAGCATCTCGTGACAGGGAATATCAGCTCTCTGGGTCTTGTGAGACCAGAGGTTAGCTGTCTTTTGCTGCTTAAAGAAAAACAAGTCCTATAGTTTGTTTTTTCCTTTCAGCTCTGTACAGAAAGAGCAGATACAGATGTGTTCATACATATCAGTCCCAGCTGTTGTGTATGATAGGAAGGAGACGGAAGGGACCAGCAATCAGTCTACCAGTGAGAAGTTCCTACATAAGAAAATACTGGTGCTAGAGCCTCTAGGAATTGTGGTTTTACTCACTATAATAAGAAAAGAGTGGGGGTTTTTTTGTGCAAAAGCAGTAAGGAGAGTGAAGAACATATTTTGTCATATATTCCAAAGCTGGGGTTTAAATTGTGATCCTGACAGTATTTCACACAAGTACAAGCTTGCTCACGTGACAAAGCATAGGATTATTGTAACAGCCATAGGGACTGGATCATTGCACCCATCCCAGGGGTTGCATGATGGATACTGCAGCATTGTCTTTGTGAAGTAAGATATATAGCTTGTGTCTCAGGAGTCTGATACAATAAAACTCAACAGATTAAAACAAAGGAGGACAGTTACAGTCATATTTGGATAAATAGGGCTTTTGGTGAATGAAGAGTTTTCGCTGCTATTGCACATCAAGGAAACGTTACTCATGATTAGATAACATATTTTAATCAGAAAGGGTAAAATAAGCACTGTATTAATTGCATATTAATTGCAGACAGAACTGCTGAAATCCTTAGAGATTAATCTTGTGCATGGAATACAGTTTCAAAGCTTTATACTTTCATGTGTTTAATCAAGTTTCTACTTGCTCTTTTTAACCTCTGTAAAAATGTAGCCACACATTCCTCACTGTTAGAAGGCATTTGACTCATCTCCTGCAGTAAGGTTTCTTTGGGGATTCTTGAAATTATCTAGAAGAAATTTGGTCTATTTCTTGACCGAGCTATTCAGTAGTTAACTAGGAAAAGAAGGTAGGAAGAACTTTGCAGCATTATGGACAGTGAAGTATTTGAACAGATTTCCCATGGAGCCAATACAGTTTCCACCACTGTAGGTCTGTAGGAAGAGATTAGGCAAGTGCTAGTCAGTAATTACTTAGTTGTCCCTACCCAAGGGTAAGGGAATGGAGTGAACAGTCATTCTGTTCTCTTTCTGTGAGAGGAACACATGTTCAGCCAGAAACAAATAGGACAGAGATTTCATGTGTTGTTCTCATCAATGATCTCATTGCTGAAGAGGTCCTGAATAAGCAAGAAGATTATTTAAATGGCTGTGAAACATAACTTTAAAGTATCTGAGCTAAGTCAGTAAGTATTCATTGAAAGTTGCTAGAATACTCTTTGTGTGATGGGATCCTCAGGGATAATTTGCTCACATGCTTCATTAGACATCCTAGATGCTAAATAGCTTTTGAGTGGGTTGAGTTGAGAATCATTAAGTATGGTGAGGTTAGAAGAGTGCTGGACCATATTTTATTAAATGAGCCTGAAGTTTACATAAGTGGCCAGCTAATTTGAGGGTGCAATTCATCAGGTTTTTCCTTTGCCCCTCTCCTATGTTCTTATGTGAGGGAAAAAAGCTGATGTGATCCAGATGGATTGAGCATTCTAGTCAGATTATCCCCATGGATGGTCTTTGGCTACTTGCATTGCTTAGCCAAAAAAAAAATAATCCACTGGCACACCCTATTACATGCAGAAAAAAAGGCAAATGTTATTTAATCCAGCTATATTTGAATCTTTTTTCTGAACCAAAAATATGCATGGTAGGTGACATTTGTAAGTAAATATAATGTTCAAATATTGGCAGTGATATCTAAAAGAGAGGTTTTTTGTTTGTCTATTATTTTTAAATACCTGAAATATTAAAAAATGGCACTTAAAAATTACTTACGTGTAGCTCGTTTTGCCTTTTCTCTCTTCATCCCTCCAATCAAACTTGTCCACAAGTCTGAGAAGGCATCTGCCTAAAGAAATCTTCGTATGTGAATTTCATATGGCCCCACATCTCAGATTTTATCTTTCTTATCTGAAGCTAAGTAATTTTCTTAGATCACTTCTAAGAAATGCTGACCAATGAGAAAGACAAACATTTCTCTTTTTTTTTTTAACATTTGTACACAGAAAAAAACCCCCAACAACATAAAAAAAACCCCAAAACCAAAACCAAAACCAAAACCAACACTAACCAACTAACCAACCAACAACATAAAAAACCCCACAACAAAACCCCCAAACAAACAAAAACCAACCAAACAAAAACAAAACAAAAAAACCCACAAAACAAAACAACACATTTATCTTGGGGACAAGAAACCAGATTTTGTTTTTTCATACTGAAGCCAACCCTATCTTAGCTATTGAACTTTATTTTAAAGTGTCAGTAGAATAATGTAATGATCTGTACTGAACGGACTCTTGTCTCTTTTACACAGGCTGGCTTAGACCATTAGACTTCAAATAATGAAAAAAACCCAAGTGTCTACACAGCTTAGATCAAAAATATATCATTTTACACCAGTAATGAATTCATAGAGTGCTCCAGGTTGAACACTGGAAAAGATGGGTCACTGAATATCCCATCTGAGGGCTCTGGAGACATGAAGACACTGCAAAACAGGAGTATTTATTTGAGGGAAGTGTCCTGGACAGTATAGCCGAGAACTATTCTCTTGCAGAGCAGTGAACTCTTGAGAGAGTTCAGGAGCTGTGCAATGCTGCGCAGCATCCAGGGTCCCATATGGGTAAGGAGGGGCTGTCAGATCTTAAACATTTGCTTAATTTTAAGCACATGAACAATCCCACTGACTATGTGGCTAGTGTATGTAGAGGTGCTAACTACGTGGAAACTCACATAGTTGGACTCTCACCCAGCCCAGCTTGCAGGGTGCTGCCTGCTCAGCAAGCAGTTAGGAGGGGAATAGCGCATCACCACCACTGTGATGCACCAGTTAGTTAGTGGCATATCAGATTATGGTTTGGCTGGCATCAATATTGTGCACCAGTTGTGCCTCCCTGTCTGTACACACAGCAGTTTACAGCAGTGTTGTTGCAACAACCGAGCAATTTTGTTTAAAGCAAGCCTGCTGGCAAGATGAATTAGTAATCTCCCCTCTCCTTCCCATTTGTCTTTCAGCTGGAGAGAACCAGGCCAGTCAGTATGTTGTACATTATTCAGATCTGGCAGGAAAATTTGAAATCAAAAGGCAAGTGAATGTGGTTCGAAGGGAAAGACTTTGAATCAGACGTACTCTTTATTCTTTTTATTGGGTGCCAAGAGCTCTCTGAGAGAAAGCTGTTAGCACTTGAAATCCTCTCTTTCAAGTCCCCAGACCTCTCTCTATGCCTGGGAATAGGACAGGTGGGAATCCTATCTTATGTACCTAAAATTAGCCATCTAAGCCCAAGTCAGTCACCTTGAGTCTCCTGGGAAGAAAAAGCCTCATTAAGGTGTTATTTTTCTTGCCTGAAGACACCTGGATACCTATTTGTCTTCACTGAGATAGAAGGAGGACTGTGTTTTTAGTGTTTCAAGACCACTGTACTTTTAAGTGTTTGAAGTTAATAAGAGAATTCCCTTCCTAAATTGTGATAGAAAAATATTAAGTAGTCATGCTGGATCAGACTCAAAGTCCACCTACAGAGGTGGATTGTTAGGTGCCCATATCCAATGGCAGGTGTCTGGGAACAGAGGGACACAGAAGCGGGACGAGAGTACAGAATACTTTCATCCCACAGCAATTCCTTGCTCATGGACTTCATCCCACCAAGATCCTCAATGTAATCTTTCTTTGAGAAGTTAAAAATCAGTAACTTCTAGCCAAGATAGAAAACACTTGATATCAGGATTCTACTTTCAAGTACCTGTACGTAAAATTAATTCAGAGGCCTGTGAGCATGCTCACCCTGAATAAAGCTTGCTGGAAACACATGGGCTCCTGAACACCTGAAGACTGCCTAATTTCATGGAAACACACTGTACGCAGAGATTTTCTTGCCTAAGCATGGATATAAGCTAGTCAAATGGAGATCTAAGATTGTCTACACCTGTGCCATTTTAAGTGCCCTCATACATCCCTTCTGGACTGCACATGCACTCCAACAGGGTGTGGATCCTGCACGTTCTGAACTGTATCTATGAGCCCTGTGAGGATTTCTTATGTTGTCTCAGGTGGCATTAAATGCTTGTGCATTGGTAACTGAAACCTGCTGGTGGTGGCTCCGACATGCTAGAAAGGTGCTGCTGACTCATTCAGCTGTGGGGGCTATAGTGGGACCTTTAAAACCTGATGCACATGGACAGACCTTCACTGAAAATAGACCTTATTCCAGGTGCCCACTGCTAACTCCTCTGTTTGTTAAATACAGTGCTCTAATGACACTGTTAAACCACATGGGTTTTTTTGGTTCTTTTGACTTAAAATATGAATTCTGAAATTAAGGGAAAAGTTGCACAGTTAAAATGAGAACAAGCTGAAAAAATAAGTATTAAAAAGGCTCCAGTAATTTAACCAGTAATGTCAAATTTGCCAGGTGACTTACAATGTCAGTTCCAGCCATCATGTGCACAGATGCATCCCTACTCAGTAATGCTGAATTTTATCCTGCATGATCCCCGCCTTTCCTTTCCAGTTCAGTAAACAGCTCCATATTCTGCTGCTTATATACCATGAATGTTTGCCAGCTGTGCACTGCCATCTTCACACTGTGTGACTCTACATTGCTGTTGAACTTGTGCAATTTCTGGTGTAAGGAGGTTTAAACTCCTTCACCTAAACTTTGTGTTAACGCTTACAATGGGTAGGAGCAGTACCTCTGCTGATTTTCATTGCTCTGTGTGAGTGAGTCCAAGAACTGGAGTCAGCAGACAAAGGAGGCAAGGAAAGGAGGGGAAGAGTGGATGTGGTCTACCTCAGCTTCAGCAAAACTTTTGACGCTGTCTCCCATGGCATCCTCACAGACAAACTTAGGAAGTGTGGATTGGATCATTGGGCAGTGAGATGGATTGGGAGCTGGCTGAAGGAAAGAGCTCAGAGAGTTGTCCGTCTCGTTGGAGGGCAGCCTAGTTGGAGGCCTGTGGCTAGTGGCATCCCCCAGGGGTCAATACTGAGTGCAGCCCTATTCAATACATTCATCACTGACCTGGACAAAGAGATAGAATGTACTCAGCAAGTTTGCTGATGATACAAAACTGGGAGGAGTGGCTGACATTCCAGAAGGCTATCCTGTCATCCAGCATGACCTAGACAGGTTGGTGAGCTGGGCAAGGAGTTAGCTACTGAAACCCAATAAGGACAAGTGTAAAGTGCTGCATCTGGGGAAGAACAACCCCATGGATCAGTACAGGCTGGGGTCTGATCTGTTGGAGGGCAGCTCTAGAGAAAAGGACCTGGGAGTCCTAGGGGACCACAGGATGACCATGAGCCAACAGTGTGTCCTCATGGCCAAGAAGGCCAATGGCATCCTGGGATGCATTAGGAAAAGCACGGCCAGCAGGTTGAGGGAGGTTCTCCTCCCACTCTGTTCTCTGCTGGTGGGGTCTTACCTGGGTACTGTGTCCAGTTCTGGGCTCCCCAGTTCAAGAAGGACAAGGAACTACTGGGGAGGGTCCAGTGCAGGGCCACTAAGATGGTTAAGGGCCTGGAGCATCTACCATATGAGGAAAGGTTGAGAGATCTGGATCTGTTTATCCTGGAGAAGAGGAGGCTGAGGGATTGTCTTATCAATGCTTATAAATATCTAAAGGGTGGATGTCAGGAAAATTGGGCCAGGCTTTTCTTAGTGGTGTCCAGTGACAGGACTAGGGGCAATGGCCATAAACTGGAAAACAGGACATTCAACCTCAACATGAAGAAACACTTCTTCACTGTGAGGGTAACAGCACTGGAACAGACTGCCCAGAAAGGTGGTGGAATCTCCATCTCTGAAGACTTTCAAAAGCCACCTGCACTTGTTCCTGGACTAGATGATCTTTAAAAGTCTCTTCCAACCCTTACCATTCTGTGATTCTGTGATTCTGTGATTCTGTGAGGCAGCTAGCATTTCACATCTCATGCTGCTCCCCCTGGCTGTGCTCAGGAAGCTGGACCCACACAAAACATTAGCTCAGTAGCAGCTCAGCAAGGACTGTTTCAACCAATTTGTAAACTTCCTCAAAGAACCATGGAGAGGCTCTAACTGGGCAAACAAGAAATTTGGTTTGGGGACAGATCTGTTACCAAAGGTACTTATGGGCACTTGGAAAGGTGTCCCGCCAGGGGCAATTTCCCAGTTAAACCTCACCATGCCTTGGATCAGGAAAGGCAGTTTAGGTTTTTATTAAAACTTAGAAACTGCACTCTTGTTTCTCGTATCTCTCTAAAGGACAACTTAGATGCAAATTCTGCTAATGTGACCTGTTAGCATCCAAAGTGCTCAAATAAAAGGATGAACATTATCTTCTTGTTATCTCCAAGAGTCAACATAGCTTAAGGGTTTTTCTTGCCAGACCTTCTAAAGTTTCAGTACAAAACCAGATGTGGGATTTATTTTTTCTTCATTTATCAAATATGCGTGGAGCTTATCTCTTCATCTACAACATTTTTTCTAATCTTTTGTCTCCTTTTCTTCTTTATTAAGGTTCTAAAATCTGTTTTATATGTCCAGGTCTAGAATCAACATTTCCTGTTGGATGAGCTATCTTCAAGCTAAATGAAGAGATCGTGTTATATTCAAGAATAATGTTTAAAGGTAGTTTATTCAATACAGCAGAGCCCATCTGCTGATGCAGAAGGTGACGTGTCAGGTTTGCACACAGAACCGCTGAAGCAGCACAATCTGACTCTCTATTTATCTGTTATAGGTTCCCTTTTGTAAGCTGAAGATGTTTATGTGCATCATAAATATATGTGCATTATAAACATTCAGACATCTGCTGGGAAAAGCACAACTACATTGAAAATTATTGCAATATGTTCATGATTCCAGGTTTTTGTATCATCCAAAAAAACTGGAGTTCTCGAAACAAGGACCCCTGTACAAAGTTTTTCTCCAATATCCAGACTTGAGTATCTGGAAAACAGTTGTTTCACCGTGAACAAATCATTCCAACATACTAATTAATTAGCCTCTGTTGAACAGAGAACAACAATTCTGTAATTTCACACAGGCTTATTCATCTGGAGTTCTTCTCCTCATTTTGTTTAAGACTTTTTGCCAAGAGTTATAGGGAAAAGGCAGAAACTGTAACAGGGTCCAGAAAATTTATCCCAAAACAAAAACAATCTTTTCTTTCCCACATTCCACACACAACAGAAAATACAACTAGTCAACCAACAATGTTTGTAAAATTGTCATTACAAAATTAAATAAACCATCTTAGCTTTCTATTTTTGGTCCTGCACAAACAAGATTGGGGTGGGGGGTACAGGGAGGGTAGGGGTTATCTGCATGAATGGAAGAACTGAGTAAAAAACTTAGGCCATATCTGTGGAAACAGTTTTTCACTCTTCCAGTGAGAGATGTCAAAGAGGCCTTTCCAAGACCAAGAGCAGCAGGGTGTTCCCATCTGTGAAGGATCTTCTCCAGTGCAATGTTAGTGCAAAGCAAAGCTCTTCATGTGTGGGCTAGACTGCCTTCCCACTTCCCACTTCCCCTGACAGGATGGGGGATCCCAGGGCTCCCAGGTTCTCTGATGGGACAGGGGATGACAGCCATAAGGGCAGCATGGCATTTAGCACAGGGTCTATAAGCCTGCCTGGATCCTGTGTGCCTTCCTGAGGGATCCCCCCAGCTCATTCACTGCTCTTCAATTAGCTGGACTAAAGCTACCTGGGAAATGTGTACATTTAGACAACTGTATTTCCCAGCTGCACTAGAGCTTTACTTCTGGGAACTACAGGCAACTCTCAGTGTCAATGGTGAGGTGATCCCAATCACAAATATGCTCAGGGGGAGCTGCAAATCCCATGTAGGGCAGCAGCATGCTGGTGTCTTCAGAAAAATACACCTTCCCGTGAGAAACCATGTTGCAATAGAAACCAGGTGTGCAATAGAAATCCTTAGCTGTGGTGTCAACAGTCCTGCAGTGCATTTGAACACTGGGGAGAGACCCCATGGGAGTATGGAGAAGGGAAGATTAAGGCAGTTCCCAGTGACCAAAGTCAATAGTCCCAGGCAATTATGGAGCTTGGTACTTTGGAAAATGAGGTCTTCAGTGCATTACAAAGTAAGGGTAGGATGCACCTCACCAAAAAGCTGAATGAGAAGGTCAGACTGCTTTTACACGGTGAGAAATAAGCACAGTTTAGCTCTTCCTAGAACAGAGATAGTTGGTCTGTACAAATGCACAGTGGACACCTAAGGTAGGAGATGAACTCTGCTCTAGGAGTCCAGCTTTTCACATCTGTTTCTTGAAACTGTAGCTAGAATTTGCACGTATTGATCCATGTTACACTGGATTCAGTTTTCAACCAGCATGGACTCCAAGTGGAGGAAACATGTTAGCAAAACCCAGTCCAACATAGTTTGCTTTTTCTTTTTTTCAGCCACTTCAGATTTTATATGTTATTATTTAAATTCTAAGCTTGAAGGAACAGGAAGGAGGGTATCACTTCAAGCACACAAAAATCACAGAAGCAGCAGCAGAAACCACTTGAAACCTTACTAACATCTACTACTAGATGCATGTTTCTCTGAAATGAAGAGGTTTGTTTACAAACAAGGCATCTCTGTTTACGTGTGATCTCTAAAAAGAGATTATAAAGTCATATAGCAGAGATTTGACTCTACATAGCTAGGATCTCTCTGTCCTTCTCAGTTAGAAGCATCTGTGGATTCCTCTCTTTGAGATGCCTACAAATGCGTCTGCCTTTGCTGCATGTGCACATACCATACGAACTTAAATAGTTAACTACAATAGTAATCATGAAATGCACTTGGAGATTATTTTTTTAAAAAACACATATAGTAAAAACAAACAGTAAATATTTGTGGAAGAAGTTTACATTCTTATTTATTCCACATATAAATAAATTGGTTTGAAAGAGGCTATTACATTAGCAACAGGCAAGCTATTCACTTAATCCATCATGTTTCCAAAACCACAGGGTTCATGGAGCAAGGATGGACACAGGGCACTAACAGCCTTTCCTCTCACAGCTGGGATCTCATGTGCAAATGTTCACTTGTGGATATAACCCTTGTCTAAAGGACTCTCACCCGGCTCCTTGAGCAAAGCCAAGGTCTATACTGGGGCATGGTATATATCTCCCGTATCATGATCCTGTTCTCCATGGGCTTGCATGGAATACTTGTGCAAAGGCCAGAACCCACTGAAGTCAGTGAAAAAATGTCTCCTGACCTCAGCTTGGGTCAAAGTTACATGTTCTGCTTGGCCTGACAATACATAACTTGTCTTTTCCCACTCCATAGATTTGTGTGGTGACTACAGTGGCCAAATCATCTTTCCAGCTCTTTGTTGCCCTCCCAGCATCACTAAATTTTGTGGTTTGACCATTTTAAGTTCAATTCCCAAAATGGGAATAATTTAGATTAAGTGCAGCAGGAAAACCATGTCTTTGAATACCTGGTGTACCATACTTCAACACTGTCCGCTTTCAGTCCCAGATGGGCTGCTGGTAAATAAATGAATATGCTAGGCTGTTATAGCAAGAGCATAGCTCAGTGGTTATAGTACATATATATAGGTGCTTAGAGAGGACAATAGCAAGGTTTTATTGTATTTACATTGGCCACAAAAGTCAGAAGAGATTATAAAGGGCTTAAAACCTCAAATTCTCACTCTGTACTCTGGGAGGGCAGAGAGCTGAGACCAGTTCCCCAGGTCTAAAGCCACCTCGGATGTCTGTGTGTCAGCCTGGATCCTGACACCATGTGACAGCTCAGAGCAGTAAGATGTTTTAGCGTCATCTCACTTCTAGGTGATCCTTACATCTGCCAAAGGAGGGCTCTTTACAGCAGTTGGCACATGGCAATTCCATTCTTTAATCTTATCTTTGCAGAGTAATGACATATGTAGACCAGAATTTGGAATATCCAAACCCTTCCCCAAGGCAGGCACCTCCAGGACCTTGTTTGCTTACATTGGTTTATTTAGGTTTGTTGCTTCTGGAGCAACAGCATGCCTTGCTCTTACCAGATTCACTTGAGATTGCACTGCACTCCTATCAAAGCATGAGGGCACGCAAACAGCCATGCAGACACAGACAATAACTGTACCCATCCCACTAGCCTGGCTGAAAGCAGAGTTTTTTTGAAATTTGGTATACAACGCAGCTTACTGAGTTCTTCATTGTAAATCACAAAACAATTATAGAAATCTGTACAGGAGTAGACCTAATCTGAGATGCCTTCCCTAACCTTTTCCTAGGGAACTTCAGCATTCCTAGAATCTTCTTGTCCATTAAACAAGCCAACTCAGCAGCACTCCAAAATTATGACCTTCATCATTCATCTGTCTTCTTGGTCAGTTATTTCCCTGGTAAGACCTGGGTTGGGTTTTTTTTGCTATTTTATTGAAATGAATCCTCAAAGCATCATTGAAGATGTCTCTTGCTTTTCCTCACCGCTGTCTAGTTTAGTAGTAGACAATCAGTTTTACCTATTTCAGCCTGAATAGCCCCTTGTACCTCTGAGAATGCACATAAACATCCTTCAGCTTGCCCCTATCGAGTTACTTTCACCATGAAAATAACTCTTTGGAATGCAACTTTCTTTTCTTCCGTAGCTTCCTGCCTAGGAAGTTGATTTAAATAATTTTTTATCTAGACTTTTCCCTGTCCAAGTTTTTATTGTCTTTATAACGTCTTACAAAAGCTATTAATCCAAACATGTTTGTGGCAACACTGTTTTTATAGGCACTGACCACAACATCTTAATATGGCAGGTGACAAAACCGGCTTTTGGAAGACTTGGTAAAAATCCTCTTTTCCCCATGTTGCCTGTGTTATGGCTTCATGGGTCCATTGCAGATCTTAACCTGGGGAGAGTTTGCTCCACTGGTTCTGGTTTGGAAAGTCTGGAACAAACCATTCCAGTGAGACTTCAAGATAAAACAGTAGAAATACTGCTTATGGTTTTCATTCTTCAGAACTTTCATGTTCACACCCAAAGGCTGTTCCAAAACCAACTGCCTTTGAGGTTGATAACCTTCTTAAACTTTGTTCTTAATAATTACATCTTATTGCATAGTTCAAGTAAGAAAAATCTATTTTGAAATTGTATCTATGGTGCTGGTGGATTCACATACCACCACTAGTGACTAATTTCTCTGGAAAAAGAAGAAATGCAGAACTTAAGCGCACTTGAAAACTGTGTACAGGGGTTTTCATATGCATTGCACATGTTTTTATTCTCTGGGGAGTTTCCATCATCCTTGGGCAGACCAAATACAGCAGTGTCCCTGAAAAACTGTGAGGAAGGAAACAGCTATTTTACCAAATTAAAAGGATAATATGTGCAGGTTGTAGCACAAAAATGATTTTGCAGTTTAGTCCCTTCAAAGTCAACACCATACTTCAGCTCTTCTAGCTAATAAGGTATATATAGTTAGGCTTTCGTCTTCCTTCATGGAGTATATCTACCTCATAGATAATACAAGGTTATCTTATTTTCTACTGGGATTTACACCATCTCATTGGTGAACAAAAATGACCTCTCTGAAGTGCTTCTCAGTCCTCACATCTGTTTGCAAAAACTGGCTGCACAATGTTTGTTTGGAAGTGTCTGCACAGAAATACTTTTGCACAGCAGAGGGTTGGGGGTTTTTTGCACAAAAAAAATTGATAGTTGATGACCAGTGTTTATATTCTTACCTTTCAAGGTTCTCACCAGCAAAGATAAATACAATACATTTATTTAGCTTGCATGTCATTCATTTTTTACACAGTGAATAGGAATCACATACACAACCACACATGCACTTTAAAATTCTCTACTATTTTGGCTTAAAACAAAGCAGTGACCGTGGTGAAGAAGGTCTCAAGCTGTGTTACAATATCTGAACTATTGTCCATACATTACAGGCTGTAAGGACCATGTGCTGTGGGGTGTTGTGCACCTTCCATCTGCCACTGCAGTCACAGGATTAAAAACTCCCAGAATGACTCAGAAATATTACAAACCTAGACACTCTGTAAGGGAAGCTTGCTTTCTCACCAGATGAGCAATAGTGACAGAACTATCCAGAAATAAGGCCTCTGCTCTGAAGGTCGGCACAGGCAGAATGACTTGCTTTCTCCTGCGGCGGCTCAGCACCATTCTTCACACCTTCCTGAACACCCTCCCACCAGCCAGGCCACCTCGTTTCCCTCTTGCCTTGTGTCAGTGCTAGTCCTGCACACTGAAGCCTCTGCTCTCATGGCTGTCTGTCTGCCTCTGTCAGCATGCAGCCACAGGGAGCACCAGCTCACAAATGCAGAAGATGACAGGAGGCTCGTGCTGTCCACCTGTCTAGTCACGGGCACCTATGGCCATGATGCAGTAGGGGGCTGGGGATGCAAACAAACCCTTGCAGCACCAAAGAGCAGAGAAGATATGCAGGGTGCAACAACCCCACACGGTTTACTCTGTTATCCCAAATACCCTATTCACATTTGCCAGCAGATGGCACTCATTATATATTTGACTAGTCCACAAACCTGGTGCACACTTTCCAAAGCACAGTGAAGACGGGACATTATCTGTCCCTGCACTCCATGGACTGTTGCCTTTCACTTTTTTATCTTACAGTAAGAGCTAAGATTTCAGCAGGGTCCATATTCCAAGAGAAACCAGACAGGTGAAGAGATGGTGGGCAGAAGTGTCCCTCAGGCAGCAGGAGGGGCATGGCATGGGCTGCAGGGAAGCTGAGGTAGCCACCTGTATATGCATTGGGAGCTGCTGAATGTGTGACTCCACCACCATGCCCTCTGCACCCACCCCATAGATGAAGTAGCCCTGAGGAGAGGTCCATTGTGTAAGACATGGCCAATGTGGCAGGTAGTGGTGAAGGAAGACCACCCTTCCCAAGTAGGAGCTGTGCCAACCCCATAGCACTGCTGGCTGTTGAGGTCCCCATGTCCCACATCCTGCTAAAAAACCACCCCCAGATAAGTTCCTTCTCAGCTTTTGCAGGAGGAAGTTGTAGAGTAAAAATTTCCTTCTCAGGTATCCCAGGTGGGATCAACTCACCTCCCAAAACATGCACTTTACTTTCAATCATTAGCTTAAAAAGAAGTTGAAGGACAAAGTGGCCAGCAAGTTAAGAGAGCAAGGCCTTGAGGAAGGGAAATGTGTAATATGCCAACATGAAATATGGTCAGAGCAGCCATCGGGCTTGATCTAGCTGTGCACACAGTTGGCAAGAGATTTATCCTGCATCAAAGCACATCTTTTAGAACGATACCTAATCTCTCCTTCAAGAACCCAGGCAGTAATGAATCTGAATTATAGTTCTCTCCCTGCTTGGAAAAGCAGAGATTTATTTCAAGTAAGAATTTGCCTGCTTTCAGCTTGCAACCATTGGACCTTGTTCTACCCCATCAGAAAGGTCTATGCCCCACCACAAGGATCACTGTCCAACACTCAGTTGGCTTCTGTGGCTCTCGTCACTATTTCTGCTTCCTTCTCTCAGGGATCCTTTGAGTGCATGGAGAGCCCAGGGACTTGCACGGCTATGGATCACCTGGTGTCTGTCTCCATTTCTGCAATGCCACCGCACAGACATGGCAGAGTGCCCTGGCAGAGGTACCTGGATACCCTTGCCCCACCTGACCCTCCCATTGCTTTACAGAAGGTACTTTTTGCAGCAGTCGGTTGAAGAAGTCATCAATCACACAGCTATCTGTGGCAGCAAGCCCTACATTATGTGTCCTAATGCTTGACAGTGTGTTTAGGAGTGTTTTTAGGAGCTACAGGAACCCTGACACTTAGGAAGGTGCTGATTAATTGTAGCTAAACCTAATGCAACAGGGAACTTATGTCCACCTCCATAGTTTAAGGACAGACAAAGAGTGGCATGAGTAAGGCTCTGCTGGTAAACTTATTTGATGTCTTGTGCTAATTTTACTTTTAAAAGCCCTGTAACTCCTCAGTGTCGGCTCAAATCTTTGTTGGTCCCAGCTGCTAACTTGACTGTGGTATCACTGACCCCTCATCACAAACAAAAGCACTCTGTCAACTATGACAGGTTTCTTGAGGGTGAGATAGTGAATGAAATAAGACATTCAAAAGCTGATTTGAGCAAGGTTATGCTTGCATGGAAGTGTTGTTAATAATTGTTAAGGTGATGAAATTTTTCTTCGACCTTAATGCTATTAAAATCCTAACTGACCATGTACACCACAACCTGACAACTAAATATCATTTATCAGTAAACTGTCAAGGATCTCTATTATTCCCTGCCTTTGTGACATATTTCAATCTTCAGGAAAATAGTCTTTCTTCCTCAAGCTCTGTTAGTTTGGTGTGTCTCTGTGTTGCTTCCTGGGTTACTCCATTGAGCCTGTGGGCTAGATTTAGTTTCTTTTACCCTAGAGACCGGAATTCCTCTCCCATATATGATCCAGCTTTAATACCTCAAAATATGCATGAAGATGATAGCCAATGTATAATGAAGATTTCCGAACTCTTGATCCCTCTCTGTTTCTTGTTTTCAGGGTTTTTTTTTTTTTAAAAAGTATTTTAGACTATTCTGATACTGCATCTCTGAATTCTGTTTCAAGTCCCAATACTCAGCTGTTTCTATCTGGTCTTTCTATGTGTTCCAAGATTTCTGCAAGCATCAGTGTCCCATTCATTTCCGTGCCTCGCTCACCCCACATAGGAGATAGAAAAGTCCTTTCATTTTCTTTACCATACTCCCCAAAGTAAGTTCAGTAAGTAGATCCAAGTCTTGCTTTCATTGTGCTCATGCTTCAGTTTTGGTTTTTGTTTGTTTCATTGGTTTTTTTTAATCTGGACAACCAGCTTTCTTGGTGGTCTGTGCATCTCATGCTGTCGATTCCCATCTGCTGCTTTGTTTGTCTATTAATCACACTTTCTTGCTGTGGGGCTCACCAGGCCAATGGCTACCAGCATGTTCCATATACTGTGTGCTGGCAGATAGCACAAGGGAATCACATCTTGCAACAGCTAAAGTGGCTTTTTACTGACAGGAAAAAATTCTGGAGATGCTATGATCAATCTAGCACTCTGAGCAAGTACATGCAAGCTGACTTCCTTGTTTCCCAGTAAACTAATCCCATCTTGTCCCACCCTTGAGGATTTCATGCAAGCTATTATGTTTAAGAAAGGAGGAGTCCAGAAATACTGGTCTGAGTGCCTTCTAGTCTGAGGTGGCCTCATGTTGATACCCCTTGATTTGAACCAGTTTCTTTGGTATTTGATTCCATTTTGCACCATCCATCTGCGGAGATGGTTGAGAGGGTTTGTGCATAGAAACCCCAGACAGTCCTAAAAAAATTATATTATTTGCTATGGAAATACTCAGTGGCTTCAGAGTTGAACAGACAGCAATGAAGGAAGCCTGTGGGTCTGATGCCTAAATAAATATCCCTCTTAAATATTTCACTTCACTCCATTCCTCTGGATGGCTCAGGTTCAGCAGTGAGCAGTTTTACAGACACTTCATAAGGGAGGAGGGAGGAAAACAGTAATTAAACTATCTCCTTTTGGCAGCGTAGCCCCTGTCGCTCAAACTAACGAGCAAGCTTGGTGCCCAACAGGAAAACACACTGGGAGCACAAGGTTTGCAGCGCTCCCCTGACATGCACAGTCTGCAGGTACCTTCAAAGGACAGGTTGTATCTGATCTGAGTTCATCCCCATTTCTCCTCTCCTGCTGGGACTGAAGAGGAAGTAGGTGTTGGGGCTGTGAAGGGCATGAAAGTGTCTAACATGCATGCACACACACTTCCAGCTGTCTGGGAAAGAGCTCTGTGCAGCTATAGTTTGGGCTTGGCTATCCCATCTCACAACTGTTTTATATAAATTAGAAGACATCGAGCCTCAGAAATTCATGTTTCTCTCAGAGACCAGTCAAAAGCTGAGAAACATTGGTCAGGTTTCCAAAAGCCAGTGTTTCACTCATGCTCTTCTAGCCTTTGACAGTCTGCTTCCAAATAGACTGGACCACTGACCTGTTCTGGGTTACAGTGGTGTTTTAGTGGCTACACAAACCAGTAGATATGAAGATGTTTGCCTGGGACACCAATGGAGCCAAATTGCTGCATGGCCAGCCTCTGGGGCTCTCTAAGGTAGCAGAGTATCACAGTATTTGGCTGAAGGGTGTTTGTGTCCAAGCCTGTGCCCAGGACTGCAACCCGCATCTGTCACAGTAATGCTGACAGCTCTGCCACAGGCATTTCCCCTTGGACTTTCCTTCATTTACGAGTTCTACCTGGAAAGATTTTGTCTTGTTTCTTCATCCAGAAGTGCTCACTGAGCTCAGGACTGCTTTATCCACTGACATAAGTCAACACTGTTTACCAGCAGAAGCTTGGTGTGTTGTTTGCTTTCTGTTGAGTTACCATCAAGCCAGCACAGCAGAACTCCAGTGAGAGAACTGAGTCACTTTCTGCTACGCATTATTCTCCTCTTTCTTCCACTTCTGTGGCTTTGTCTGAGTTTGCTGTGCATCCAAGACCCAGTGCCCAGAAATCTTAAGTCAGGTTAATTTATGTCCTAGTTTGAGCTAGAATTAATTCTGTTCAGGGATTTTATTTTTCAGCTGTCTTCTCTAAGTAACTGCACTTTCTGAAGTTAATGCCATATTTTTGCACAGTGTCTGCTTCTAGAGTGATAACACTTGATATTTATGGTTAATAACAAGGATAGGTGTGCAGAAAGGCTCTTGCTTATACTTGTTCAAATGGAGAACAAGGTCACTCCTAAATCAATCTGCACACTGGAGGTGCAGAAAGTAAAAGCCACACCTGCACAGCACCAGACAGGACAGGTGACCCTAAACTGACCAAGAAGATACTCAATTCCGTTCCATTCCATTCCATATACTTCATATTCATTATAAAGATGAGCGATCAAAAGGGTCAGTCCCTCTTCTTCAGTGGCTGGTGTCCAAGGAGGACTCTGTCCATTCTGCCTTTGATCTCAAACCATGTGTTCCTGAATCCAGTTCCAGAATCAATCTCCTGAATGTGGTTCCAATCTGCCACTGAGTCCAGTGTGGGACATCCCCAGTGCCTGCTGATAGCACCAGTAGTGATGGTGATGTAATTGCCATAAGGAGAGCTGGGTTCGATATTGGGTTTGCATATATTTGCATATTTTTCATTTCAGCTATATTAATTTCATTAAAACTGTTTTTTATTTTTCTTTTCCAATCCATAATTTGCTGTCCCTTATTCCCTTTATCGTTCCCTTTGGGAGGGGAGAGGGTTTAATAGAGAACATCCGTCATTTGTCTAGTGACCAGCTTAGCCCCAACCCTTGACAATTTAGGAAGTCATGGGATTTCAAAAATAATATATGTGATGGCTTGGGATTTTTTTTCTTGTTTCCAGATTTTTGAGCCTTCAAGACCATGTTTTACTAGTCTATGTTGTTCTGGATCATTTTTTAATGAAGATCAAGGCCAACATTCCCTCACTGTCATAAAACAGTGTCTTGAAGAAGTGACATTGGATATTGTGCTAAAATAGTGACTGATCTTTCAGCTTCCTCCATTTATTTTCGGCTATGGAGCTGAGGGACGCATCTGTGGAAGGTTAGTAAAATTCTTCTAGTCACCTAAGATCTCTGATTGTTGTCATCATTAACATATAGAAATCCTGAATAAAGTTGTTAAAAGGGAAAAACTTTATTCTGAGATCTGCACCCAGCAAAACTACCTAATTTACTGCATCTGGCTTTCCTACTAAAACAAAGGACTAAAACATTTCCAGCACTTCAGCAACAAGTTTATCCAAAAAAAACAACAACTAGTTTTCGCTTTATGAGACGTTAGCTTGTCTGTGACTATTTCAGCACACCCTATCATTCCAACAGTTTGTCCAGCCCAGTCACCATCCCTGGTTCCCGAATAACTCTTGTTTTAATCCTTACAGAGGGTTATGCTGGCGTTATTTCTTGGCTCCAGTCACAGGCTCTGTGGTTTTAGAGACATTTAAGTACAAATACTGGTTTTCTCTTTAGCTGTTGATTCCTTCCAAAGACTGTATATACAGTTAAATTGCCATTAAATGTAATATTTTTCAAATCTGTCTTGCTCATTATACTTTAAGATACAAGTTGAAACCATATTCTTTATGAGAAGACTGTGTGTCTTCTGGTATTGGGTAATGGAGCATGCTGAAGATATTTCCATGTTGCCAAAAACAACAATAAAACTAAGAGACAGTGTGTCGCATTTCCCTTACAGACAGATCCAGCTGCTCTCAAATGCCTGGAAAATCAAAGCGTGAGCAGCTACAATAGTTAGTTCATCAACACCACTCATTTGGCTGCCAGAACCAGCCTATATGAACCTTTGGTAGCTCTGTTTTACAGACAGAGAACTGAGAAATAGTGACCTAAACTGTCTTGAGAGTGCACTGTTTATCTCCTCCCCGACCTGGGTTTCTCTTGCATGAAAACAAGGGCAAGGAGGAACAGGCACCTGTTTGTTTACCAGTCTGGCATTTGCCTATTGACTGACCCACTTGGGAAGTGTTTCTGGATTTTCCTCATGAAGAACACCCAGAAAAGGTGGTTTGAGATTCTGGGTGACCCTGGAGATCCAGGGATGCACATAGTGTGTGCTCATATGATCCTAGGTTCACATCCCTGGAGAAGGAACAGCAGAGTTTACATTGCACGCTGCTTTCAAGTATTCTAGACTGCAACACCAGGAATTTGTATTCTTATTTCTTACCTGAATTAGAGGTTTAATCCAAACTCAAAATGTCTTTTCTCTTTTGGGACAGTCCTTTCAAAGGGCTTCTCATTTCACAGATTTACATGAATTTTGGCAGCATGCATGAACTGTAGAGTCCTGCCCTCCTACCCCAAGGCTCTTGTTGTCAGCAAGGTTTTTTTCTTAATGTGGGTTTGCAGCCAGACAGCATCCTGATGTCTACAGTGGATTATTTCTGCTACATAGCTGCAGTGGGGGGTTTCTCCTTACCAACACAAAGCAGCAAGAGACTGGAGAAACATGCCAGGGAAAGTAGGGTCTCCCTGGATGGGTGACAGCTACTGCCAGCAGAGTGAATGATGCAGGCTGTTGAGGAGTCCCAGCCAGGCTCTTGTTAGAGCTTCCATGGAAATGCACAAGGTGAGGATGCTCCCTCTTAAACTGTGCACCAACTTCGAAACCGGCTATGGGTTGCCATAGTTTGGCAGGCCTATGTGATATCATTAGCATTATTTGGGCACGCTACAATTTCCTGCTCTTACTAATATCCTTCTTTCTTAACTTGTAAGAAAGACTTCACCAAGAAGCTGTCAATCAGCACAGAAAGTCAAGAAAAGCAGCATGCTTACCACATCCTTGAGAAAAGATGAAGTTGAATAATGTCATGCATAGTTAATACTACATCAAGAAGAGGCCTATGTGTTGGAGTTTCTTAAAAGGAAAGTGCTATTACCCAGATTAGCTTGTTCCTCATTTAGTTTCAGTTAGAGTTGGAAACTAATTGAGGCTAAACAATGCAATTGATGAATATAGTCACTTCATGCCAGAAACTGCCAGTAAACAGACCATGACTTCTCCAGAAATACTTATGATTAGTTGAATGTTTTCCACAAGTAAACATCTGTCTGCGACTGACTCACAAGCTGTTCACCACAACACTTTGTTCACGTATCTGAGATCCAATATTTGAGGCACACAATTACTTAGCCAAAGTCCTATGGTATTTTGCATCTTTTCAGCCACATCAGAATGCCTGCAGGAGCAGCTTTCACACAATGCTTCTGAAAAATACTGTGTTTAAATGATTATTCACTACTGCCTTGCAGCAAATGCTGTCGAAAGAAAAAACTCCCCTCTAATCAGTGATATTAATATTTGCAAACATAATAAAATCATGGTAGACTTAGGATTGACTGAAATAGTTGAAGAGTTCTTCACTCAACTCTGGTTTGAGCCTAGTTTGCCAAACTTTTGACCTCTAACAGTCTAGGAGGTTCCTCCAGTGCATCAATAACTTCTTGATGCAGATGGTGGATAAGCCAACTAGGAGAGGAGCACTGCTGGATCTTATACTGACTAACAAGCAGGGTCTGGTTGAAGCGGTGAAGGCTGAGGACAGCCTTGGATGCAGCGACAATGAGATGGTGGAGTTCAGGATCTTGTGTGGTAGGAACAGAATACCAGGCAGGATCACAACGTTGGAGTTCAGCAGGGCCAACTTTGACCTTTTCAAGGGATTGCTAGGGAAAATCCCATGGGACAGGGTACTAGAAGGTAAAAGGGCTCAAGATAGCTGGCTTATATTCAAGGACCACTTTTTTCAGGTTCAAGATCAGAGCATCCCAGCAGGTAGGAAATCAAGAAAGGGAGCCAGGAGACCCTCATGGTTAAACAGGGCACTGATGGGCAAACTCAAGTGGAAGAAGAGAGTCTTTAGATCATGGAAGGATGGGATGACCACTTGGGATGAATGTAATGCTGTTATCAGAGGATGTAGGGAGGCAACTAGGAAAGCTAAGGCCTCCTTGGAGTTAAGCCTTGCAAGGGAGGTCATGGACAAAAGAAAGGGCTTCTTCAAATACATTGCAGACAAAACTAACACTAGGGGCAATGTAGGCCCACTGTTGAATGAGTTGGGTGCCCTGGTGACAGAGGATACAGAGAAGATGGAGTTACTGAATGCCTTTGGTGTGTCTGTCTATACTGCTGGAGACCATCCTCGGGAGCCCCAGTCACTGAAGCCCTAAAGGAAGTCAGGATAGAAGAGGAGACTTCCTTGGTTGATGAGGACTGATCAACTGAGCAATGTGGATGTACATAAGTCCGTGGGCACTGATGGGATGCACCCACGAGTTCTGAGGGAGGTGGAGGAAGTCATTGCTAGACCACTCTCCATAGTCTTTAGGAAGTCATGGAGAACAGGAGAGGTGCCTGAGGATTGGAAGAAAGCAAATGTCACTCCATTCTTCAAAAATGGCAAGAAGGAGGACCTGGGTAACTACAGACGAGTCAGCCTCACCTCCATCCCCGGAAAGGTGATGCAACAACGCATCCTTGGTGCTGTCTCCAGGCATATCAAGGACAAGGGGGTCATCAGGAGCAGTCAACATGGTTTTATCAAGGGCAAGTCATGTTTGACCAACCTGATAGCCTTCTATGAAGAAATAAACAGGCATTTATAGATGATGTTAGTGCAGCGGTTGTGGTCTATCTTGATTTCAGTAAAGCATTTGACAACCATCTCCCACAGCATCCTTGCAGCTAAACTGAGAAAATGTGGTCTGGAGGATCAGGTAGTGAGGTGGATTGTGAACTGGTTGAAGGAAAGAAGTCAGAGAGTTGTGTTCAATAGGGCAAAGTCTAGTTGGAGGCCTGTATCTAGTGGAGTTCCTCAGGGGCTGGTACTGGGGCCAGTACTATTCACTATATTCATCAATGACCTGGATGAGGGAACAGAGTGCACAGTCAGCAAGTTGACTGATGATACAAAACTGGGAGGAGTGGCTGACACACCAGGAGGCTGTGCTGACATTCAGCAAGACCTAGGCAGGCTAGAGAGTTGGACAGGGAGAAATCAAATGAAATAGAACATGGGCAAGTGTAGAGTCTTGCATCTGGGAAAGAATAACCCCATGTACCAGTATAGGTTGGGCATTGACTTGTTAGAGAGTAGCATGGGGATCTGTGGGTCCTGGTGGACAGCAGGATGACCATGAGCCAGCAATGCGCCCTCATGGTCAAGAAGGCAAATGGCATCCTGGGGTGTATTAGAAGTGGTGTGTCTAGTAGGTAGAGAGAGGTTCTCTCTACTCTGCCCTAGTGAGACCGCATCTGGAATACTGTGTTCAGTTCTGGGCCCCTCAGTTCAAAAAGGACAGGGAACTGCTTGAAAGAGTCCAGTGCAGAGCCACAAAGATGATTAAGGGAGTGGAGCATCTGCCTTATGAGGGAAGGCTGAAGGAGCTGGGTCTCTTTAGCTTGGAGAAGAGGAGACTGAGAGGTGACCTCATTAATGTTTATAAATACGATAAGTGTGAGTGTCAGGAGGATGGAGCCAGGCTTTTCTCTTTTATGTCCAATGATAGGACAAGGGGAAACAGGTGCAAGCTGAAGCATAAGAGTTTCCACAGAAACATAAGGAAAAACTTCTTCACTGTGAGGGTGACAGAGCTCTGGAACACGCTGCCCAGAAGGGTTGTGGAGTCTCCTTCGCTGGAGACATTTAAAACCCGCCTGGACACATTCCTATGTGACCTGCTCTAGGTGGTCCTGCTCTGGCAGGAGGGTTGGGCTAGATGATCTTTCAATGTCCCTTCCAACCCTTAATGTTCTGTGATTCTGTGACCTATCTTCATAAAGAACTGAATTTCTGTAATTGTAGTGTATAGGTGTATACCTTTGTACATGTATCCCTAATAACTTTTCAATCTTCTAGGCATTTTTCCTCAGATTTGAGACAGGAGAAGCACAGATGTTAAGTTCCTGACATGCTTCATGTTTCAGGGAAAGATATAGCTGTACAAAAGCTGCTGAGCCTAGTAGTGCCACCAATGAAGGAAAGACTTCAGCATAGCCTTTCCCTCACTGGAGGTCAGAGCCCAGAAATTCCAAGGTTCAGCCTTGGCAATTTAAAGTAAATGGGGTTTCATTAGCACTATTACCCACCAAAATGCTGAGCAATTATCATCTGTTTGAGGGCCCTTTCTATACAGACTGTCATATGTCTTTGTGATAGAAGGCGCAAGTCAGCCTTTATTGTCAGCCTAACTTGACTTGTTTTCAATCATCATGATTGAAGTACATAATTTTATAGTCTGGAGTTAAGAAAGCACTTTAAGAGTTAAGAAAGCACATGATACCACTGAAACTGAATGCTGGAGAAAAGATGAAGGACTTTTTAAAAGTCTTGTCTGAATCTGACTCATCTTGCATCAAGATGCAATGCAGTACAGGAAGGAACTCCTGTTAGATCCAGTTCAAGTATTTTTTAAAACCTCACCCAGATTTTTATGTTGTTACTTTATGTCACTGCAGTTTACTGACAAACATGAAACAACTTCTTGGTAATTACACAAGTTCAGGACTTCATGACATATGAAACAAATGAACATCCTTCATTGTTAAATATTGCATTTAGGGATTTTTTAGTTTCATGTAAAAATCTGCTTTCACGGTTTCCATTCTTCTTTAAATATTACCATGCTTTATAACATGCTTATGGTGCTAAGGCATATATGTTCAGATAGAACTTTTGGGTGGTTTGCTTGAGCTCCCTAGAAATGACAGAACCACAGGCTTGGATTTCTCTGTCCTTCCAAGTCTATGCTCTGAAAACAAGAGTTTAATTTCATTTTCAGGTGACAGAACTATGCTCATTCCAATCCCTTAAAGATAAGAGGACAGTTATTATAAAATACAACTCAGCTCAGAATCTGCTTATTCAGCAAATTGCTTCAGGAAGAAGTTTGCTTATACGCTTAAGACATTATTACCCAAATTATATAGAGGCAGCACCTTCTAGGCATATTCTGCTACAGTAATGTAGGAAAATGTATATGATGATGTTAGCATTTGAGGGAGAAGATACTGCAATGCTTCTAGGACAATGTTTTTAAAAATCTCTGAGTATACATTGAATCTTCAGCTTCTTCATGACTAAGTAATTAGGAGTGACAATTAGTAAAATTACTGCTTGAAACATGAGCAATTTTATTTTGATAATTCTCATTTTAGCATTTTTCTCAGAAAGACACTGGATCAGTTGCATTCATGTTGAAGGATGTATGAATATGAAGCAAATCTTGGAGAACTCAGCAGAACTCTATCTCTAGAAGTCCACAGTAGCAGAACTGGATATTTCCTCTAGAGACATCTTTTTGTTTTGTTTTTATTTTTTTCTAGGTCCCCTTTCCATTCTCTCCATACCCATGAGAGTAGTTGCCTCTGAGTCATTTTGAGAAGTCTGTATTTCACTTATTAAAAGTTTCTGTTCTTTATCCTCTGAGAGATGTGCCAAGGCGCTGGCAGCCTGAAAGCCAGCCTTTGCACTCCACACTGCAGTCCAGGCTCAGCAAAATGCAAATGTTAGAGAGTATTTTCCACCTATAATAAGCCTATGGGAGTCCAAAACACACATGGCAAGGAGTCTGCTAAGTTTGAGAAGAGCACAAAAGCAGGGAAATTGTGAGGACCAAGAAGAGCAGTCCCATCCATTCTGGGGTGTCCCTAAAGGGTCATGCCAAGGGGCATCTGTGAACCTAGTATTTACAGTTTCTGCTCTTCTTGGTCGAAGAGAAGGACGCAGGAAGGACCAGGGAAGTAACACATCATCTCACAGCCCCCTTCACATATATTCAGTAGTTCCTGCTTGAGGAGACATCCCTCCACTGTCCTGCCAGCTCCTCCAGAAATCCCAATAGGATAAGAGGGGAAAGTCACCTGAGGAACAGTCTCCCCACAGATCAGGATGTACAGCACAATGTTTTTTTGTGGTGAGCTGAGTAAGTACACTGAACTTGGGTGACTCAGAACACATGTCATCTGTGGCACTGAAGACTGTGTTTACTGAGAGATGCTGCCCAAACCATTATCCTTCTGGACAGAAGTCCCTGGTTTGGAAGGACACTTGCAGTAAGCCTGGGATGCCACAAAAGAATGCATTAAGATCATCTCTGATCCTCATTTAAATTGTGGCTTTCTGTTGAAGTGATGAGATGATCAGGCTCTGGGTTTTATTAATTTTCTTTTGCTGGATACCACTGCATGCATCATTCTGTCCCCTCCTGCTCTTTTGGCAGGTGTTTCAATAACATCTGTTGTCTTAGCCCTAGAGGACCAAGACCCCTTCATCAAAAGAGAGCAGCAGGAGGCATACAGTCGTATGCTCTTTTAATGACTCAGACATTGCATGATGTCCATGGCACCATGGCTGGTAACAAAACAATTAATAAGGATTGAAAGAGAATGAGAGAATAAAAAAACTTCAGCATGATTTTGTTGAGAACTTACTGCCTCAGAACAAGCTAGTTTCTTCTTCTGAAGGGATAATTCACCTGGAAAACAATGGGGAAGCAAAGAAAGATTATCTTGACTTGTATTATTACAGTCTCCATCCTAATTTTATTTTGTCAATCAAAATGAAATAGTCTCTCTGGAATCACCGTGCATGGCATTTCTGCATTGGGCTGTCAGCCTGTGTCTCACTAGCAAGGTGAGATGGCCTCAAATGGAAAATCCTGGGAGCAGCACATTTTCAGTGACCTGTGTCCTGGGGCGCAGCAAGAGCTCTGGTGTGCAGGAGCTTTAACCACGGCTTTAACCTCACTGTAGAAATGAAGAATTCCTTTATTTCGTGACATGGTTTCTACTCTGCCCGTCTGAGTGCTTGTGATGGCTATTTCAGAAGACATGAATACAGATCACTGTCATTTTGCCACTTTTAATGGCAAACCATTCCCATGCTGCTAGGAGTGATGGGGTGAGTGAGTCATTACAGCAACACAGATAAGGCTGTGAAGGCCATGTTCAAGTATCTAGTTAAGTTTATAGCACAAAAAAAACAGCCTTTAGAAGTATAAATCCCTGTATTCCTACAATTAAAGCGTGGGCATTTATGGATCTGGCACTCCTTTGGTATTAATCCTTCCCTATTTTTCTACGTGAGTACAATTCTCAAGAGGCTTTTTAAAAATGAGCAGACTGACTAAATGAAAAGCTTATCAGGCCGATCTCACTTGTTAAAAATAGTTTTTTCTCTAGAGCATGGAAGTCTCTAATACTTTATGCAATTCATTTTCGTATCTGACGATGCTTGTTCATTCATTCAGATCTAAGCTTTACAATTTAATAAAAACCCTGGCAGCACCCTAAAATGTTCTGATTTTATGACTTTCTTTTCATGGTTTGCCAGCATGAAATTTAAAAAGTCCGTCTTTAAATTTAAAGAGCATCTCCATGGCTGTGCCTACGGGTGGCTGGATCTCACAAGGGACTCATCAGCAGATGGCAAAAAATCATCGTATCTGGATCCCAACTCATCACTGAGGTTGGAGTTATGGGAGGACCATTCAGTGGCTGTCACTGGCTGGAGGAGCACCAAAGATGTTGAAGGGATGGTTTGCAGAGGTTTGCATGGGATTTGGCCATCTGTCATTTAGTGTAAGCTCAGCTACAAGGACAGATGTTAATTACTATTTACACAGCCTCTTGGCAAAATTGGCAGCCCACTCTGACCGGATCCTGTGAACTGTCGGCCTCTGATAAAGAGAGGCTAAGGTTATTCTCAGCTGGTCATAGCACTGCATGCATTCCCTGCCTTTGAGACCATAGTGGTGCCTCTGCTCCTGCCTAGATAAGAGCCACCAGCAACAGAGATGGTAGTTGCTTGTGCACGGCTTGTCATTCACTGCTTTAGGTTTTGGAGCCTTATGTGCTTGTCTCCCTCAGCTTCTGAGGTTTTTGCAAGCTGAGACCAACAGGGTCACTTGGAGGGGAACCTTAGAGCTCTAGATAGGGGAGAGAATTGAACAGCTTCCTTCTGAAACAACTGTCATTTGCCCTTTCTTTTCACTCTGTGGTCCTTCTCATATGGAGTGCAGTATTTCTCATATACAGCTAAGCCACCATCAGCACATCTTTACACTCCACCCCAGCTGCATGCTTCCCCTCCATTATTCTTCTGGTATCAGCAAATGGAAAGGTTTAGAGGTGACTGTGGCTGGACCTGACACACATACCAGATTATTTTAGTGGGCTGCTGTAATTCTGTGGTTCAATACTGGCAGCCAGACAGGGAGACAAAAAAATGAGGAGTGTTCTTTCCAAATAAATTCCCAAGAGTGCATTCAATTAGAGAGGTTGTTTTTTGACCTTTTGCAGGCTTCATTAAACCCCCTATCACTTTTCCAGGAAAAAAAAATGAAAAAATTTTGAAAACAGATGAGAGTAAATGAAAAATTTATGCCACACAGTCCAAAATGAACAGTCTTGAACAATCACTGCTGAGTACCAGCATGCCATTAAAAGGGTGCTTATGGAGTCTTCATATTGTGAAGTACAAATACTTGCCTATAACCTAATGGGAACTGTCTCACGAGAGAGAAAACATGCACTCTATTAACTCAGCTGGTATGGAGCTTTGCATGTAAACTATATAACGGCTTAGAAATGGCAGTTTATGGAATCTGGTATTAATTGCCATGTGATGATACAAAGTAGGGAAAATACAGGATATAATTATTCCTTAAAAACAACTTATAAAATACATAGGAAAAATCTGATAAAAAGGAGGAAGTAGTTTTGGGAAAGACCTGAAAATTTATTTCAGGGACCTAAAATCTGAGAATTGCTGGAGGAATAAGACAGTTGTCAGGTCAATAGTGCAGGCTGATACTTATAAGAGGTGTCATTACTTACAAAAATAAATTCTTAACAGGCACATGTGATCCCGTACTATTTTGCAGGTCATCTGTGACTGCCTAAATCCCTTTGGGATCTAGCTTCAAGGCTCTTCTGATACCCTGAAGAGATGCTTTCCAGCTTTTAGAGCTGGAATGTTTCATTGGAAGCATTCTGCATCCCAACTGCATGGTGCTGTGTGCTGAGCCTGTTACACACTCACAGCTGAGCGATACTCTCCTGAGTCTGTGTCATGAGAAGATGCTGTCACTGAAAGTCAGCTGTGGCCCATTTCTACTTCCTCACTTTGAGATGAACCTAAACTGAGCAGTTTAGACAGGGAATAAATTTAGGTTAGGTTCCTTTAACCCATTTTATCTCTATTCCTATCATATCTGCTTAATACTTTGTTTGTGTAATAAGCTGTGACAGAAAGCATTAAAGTAATTTGGGCCAGCTCTGCTGAAAAAACTTTCTCTAAGTTATTTGATATGTGAGAGGATAAAAATGGTCACAGCTTGTTGTATTTCAGGTAACTATAGAAGAGCTTTCATATGTCAGAGCAGGACCAAAATGCAATTTTACTCCTTGTGGAAATCAGTGTCATCATATTAGTATAAAACCAGGTGAATACTGTGCAGTATGGTCTCACTGTACAAGCTCAGAAGTTCAATGCTCCATTGCATAGATAGTTTCTGTGCTAGTCCTGATTGTTCACCTATCCTTACAGAAAATAATTCGACCTTTGGCTACAAAAAGAGCGTACATCTTTGTAGCACCTTCACATACAGTGAGGGGCTGTGTCCTTGTCTGAGTGAGAACAGAACTAATTCTGTTCAGTGATTTTATTTTTCTGCTCAGTTCTTCTAACTGCAGTGTCTGTTTGAAGTTAGCAGCCTGTTTTAAACACCCCATGTTTAGAGTTACTACCAAGGACTGGTGTGCAAACCAAGGCCACTGCTGGATCTGGTGTACCACATTGGGTGGTGCAGAAAGTGAAAGGCTGCACTTGTAGGGAGGAGTGGGCAGGACAAGTGACCCCAAAATGACCAATGAGGGATTCCAGACCATAGATATCATATTCACTATAAAGCTGAGCGATCTGGAGGGTCTCATCCCTCTCTCTTTTTGCCCTCTTGGACTACTCTGCCAGCTTTGCTCATCATGGCTCAGGTCCTCTTCCAGTTTCTTCCTCAGAGCATCTGAGGAAGACTTTGTCCATTCTGCTTTCGATCCCAATCTGTGTGTTCCTGAATCCAGTAACAGAATCTAGCTCCTGAATACAGCTCCCATCCAGTCTGGGACTCTGCTGGTGCCTGCTCCACAGCATCAGTGGTGACAGTGATATAATTGCCATCAGGGGGGGTTGGGTTCGATATTGGTTTTGTATATATTTGTATATATTCCACTTTTATTGTTATTAATTTCATTTTCATTAAAGCTGTTCTAGTTTCCTTTTCTAATTGCTAAGTCTCTCTCCCTTATTCCCTTTCTCTTCCCCTTTGGGGAGTGAGGGGTGTTAACAGAGAGTGTCTGTTACAAGTCTAAGGGGCTGCCCTTACCCTAACCAGTGACAGGCTGATACTGATGCTTTTGTCATTAAGGCCACTTGCTGTAGACTCTCTGCCAGTAAGCCTTGCCATTTTGTGTTAGTACGCAGACAAGAGGGGCATGAGTCTTCATCACTGAGACATACTCATGATCCATGGGTATTTTCAAACCATGGTCTCTGAACTTACTCCTATTTCTCCCTCTTTCTGAAATATTTGCAAATGTCCATCTCCTCACACCACACAGCAGAAGTGACTACCTGCTAGCAGCAACATGAATGGTGACTGCTTTACTGCAGGTGACAGGGGTCTGCTACAGAGATGCCACAGGATGGGAGCACCCAAGCAGGAGATGTTTACCTGCACATTACATGGCAAGGCACTGCCCGAGATAGCCCTGCTAGAAGTCTCACTTAGATGAGTTACTCTGTGGTTGACCACTGCACTGAAAATATCTAACAGAGGCTGGAGCAAAAGCTGTGCATTTTGCTTGTATAGTCTTTGAGTCTGTGAGGGGTGCATATGTTTAACTGTCTGGAGAACATATGAATCCATTTCCTTGTACCCAGCTGCTTGCTGTATTTGTCTGTAAATATTCCTTCGGAGTCATTAGTGCCCATATGGTGGAAGGCTCAGATAAGAATATGAATAAACTGGGCTTCATCTAGAATGAGATTAAAAGTGTTTTTTTTATTATACTAGTCACAGTCTGTTTCTGCTGGGTGAGATGTATTCACCAGTTCTTCTGTCATGACCAACATTAGATCACACAGTCCCATAACTTTTGACATTTTCAGCTGTGTATATTTCTAAATGTCAGTTCTAAATATAAATAAATAAATAAGGTCAAGACCATGCCTTCTTATGGAAAAAGACATTTCTTAACATTTGAATTTTTAATGATCCTCACTTTATTTAATGTGTGAACATTGGAAAATCATTCCCTGATCTCTTTCCCTGTGTACTTTTACAAATAGTTGTTAAGCAAATTTTAACAGCAACACTTTTAGGGAGGGCAAGAGATTAGGGTTTAGAGTAGATTTTAGCACCTCCTTCTACTGTTTACATGTGACCAGTCACAATGAATGGACAGGAGCTCAGCTGTATGTAAAAACAGTCACTTCTTCCTGAAGGGCAACGACAGTGAAGAGGGAGGAAGGAATATTTGAACCTGCTCATGCCAGGACGACAATTGCAAAAGGAGGATTCTTAAGTTTATAATTTCCTGCCTCTTCTTAATATCATCCTGTAGTCTGTCTTTTAAAAGGAAAAAAACAACAATAACAAACATAAACGTATAATTGACAACATCAGTGAAATCTACTTCTCTGGAGATGCTACAGGCATGCACTCTATTCCTCATCTCTTCAAGTGCTCAGGGTCTTTCTACCTCTCTTATCTGAATCATGTGTTGGTGGCCTGTGGCACGCTACAGCCATAGATGCTTTGTGTTGTACCCCAAACAAAATTCCTAAGACCTTCCTCAATACATGTGTCTCTGGTCCCATGGGTTTACCCCAAGGAGAAAATTCTGCAGCTGGGTAGACCAGACCTAGGAGAACACCCTTACTATCCTCAATGGATCCATCTCAAGGCTTGGCACTTCTCTTCAGCACTTTTTCCAGAATGTTCCTTGTTAGGCCTTTGCATGTCAGAAACCATTCAGCAGACGGGAAATTTGAAGAGGGGCATTAAAAGATGTACCCAAACGCTTAGAGGGCACCAGGTCAGTATTAAAATTTTTACTAAGTGACTTCCTGTGCTGTCCCTGTTTCTTTTCAGAGCTCTAAATGTTACAGTTTAAGAAGAGACAACAGCCATTGCAGAGCAAGAAAAGGGAGCTGCTTGCTGTTAGCTGAAATTAGCAATTGAAATTGGAAGAAGATGAAAGAAGTTTCCAGCAGAAATGTGAATTACCTCTGTGGAAACCCAATCCCCTCATCTGCAGGTGGGTTCACAGTGAGGTAGGCAACGTAGCCCTCACCCATGGCTGAAGCTAACTGGAGTGATACTTACTTCTGCTGGCTTTAGGAACTCTAGTCCAGTCTCAATCTTTGACAAAGTGTGTGTAGCCAGCAGAGATCCAAAGATATTTCAAGAAACATGATATAAAAAGGATGAAAACATTATTCTGTGCATCTAGCCATCCAACTTCTTCTGTTTACATTAGCCAAGACTTTGGGGAAATACCTAAAAATGGAGAGTTATAACTGCATTAAGTCCAACAGTGTATCAGTGAGCAGCATGAAGTTATTAACACTTCATACCGATGTTTCCCCTCCTTTGCATGTTTCTTCCACATGATCCAGAAGCTTTGGGACAATCACTAATTCAGTTTTTGGGACAATTCACTAAATTCAGTTTTTCAAAGAGATGACAGGTTACATGGCAATGATATTACACTTTTTATTAAACCTCTGAAACTGGCATATTGCTTGCTGTTGATTCATTTAGTAACTCTTAAACTGGAACAGATGGAATTAGCACAAATAAGATGTTGTAAAGGTTCAGCACTTGGCGAACAAAGGTGCTTTGTTGCTAGGACAGCAATTTCTAACACCACATTTTTAAATCAGAAATTAATGTTTTACCCTTTGCATGTTGCATTCCAATGTCATATGTCTCTAGTAATCCACTTTTCAGAGCAAAATATTCCACTCCTGGAGTCCAAACTTTCCTGTCTGCTCAGGAGTTATGAGAATACGGCATACAGGAAAAAGTGAGGCTCATCCAGAAACCAGTGGTTCCTCAATGTGAAGACCTGAATATTGATTGTCCCCATGATGAAACACCTCTGCAAAAACAAGTATCCTTTGTTAGTGAGGAATCCAAGCCTTGTGTCTCCGATCCATATGTGTCTTGCTGAAATGACTATTGGCCCATAAACAAATAGCAAAATGTACTTGTGAGAAGACCTGGATGAAGTCATAACACTCCACTCTGGGCTATTTGGAAAATTACCTTGAAAAATCCACAGATGACATCTGATTATCATCTCCAGAGCTGAGTACGATGAGGCTGCTGACAGGACATGTTGGAGGCAGAAAAGTGCATGCTATGCACCAGCTATATTGAGAAAAACTGAGGCTAAACAGACATATTCACACATGAGATTTATCTTGGAAACTGGGGATCCAACTCCAATACTGCCACTGAAGCCCACGTGGTTATGCAGTATTGAAAGAGCATATGTGAGCACTGTGACAGGCCACATGCCCAGCACCGCTTCATAATAAATGACTAGAAGGCAAAACTAATCTCTCAAGTTCTTTCTGAAACAAGTCCTGCTGACAGGTAATGACATATCTGTCAGCAAATTAAAAAGAGAAGAAAAAATCATCTCCCATAAGACTCATGCAATAATGCCCAAAGAGTGGTGCAAGCCTGCAGTGCTGAGGTATCCATTAGCCATGGTAGATGGAAGCGCAGAGTCTGTCACAGGACTGGGTTTCAGCATCAGCCTCAGCTCAGCATGGGAAGTTCCCACTGCTCATCTTACCAGGGTTGGCTTTTCTTCCCAGTGCACCCCTGGCCCAGGAGCACCTCAGCAGTCAGCAGACTGAAGTTGGAGGTAATCTTCTGCTGCCCTGTAAAGTATACCCCCCACCTTTGTTTTCTGGGAGTATTAACATGGTAAATGTTCTGAAAAAAAACCCCTACTTGCCGAGGTTGGCGAAACCAGGGCCCAGAGTTTGCTCAAACACTGCCTGGCATGGGACAGCTCCAGTGTGTGGTGCCACTGCTGTACATGCAAAAAAACATGCTCGTGGCTTTTACATGTGGACAGAGGATTTGCCTTACACACCAAAGCAGAACAGGGCAGGTGTGGAAGGGACTTGTTTCCGGAAGAATTGTGATCTGTTCCCAGTCTGCACGATGGGTGACTCTTCCAAACCGAGACACCTCTGTCCATGGCTAGGAGTGCAAACCTGGAGACCTCCATAAGCCTCATAGGCACCAACAGGACACCCCAGAAACAACCACCCCATCACTTGCACAAGTTCTGCGTGGGACAGCAGCAAAATCCTGTCGGCCTCGTACTACCAGGCCTGCACATGACACTGCCCATAAAATGACTCGACAAGTGAGACAGCTCGTAAGCCCCTTTCCACACCCTCACTTTATCCATGACTCTCAATTCTCTCAAACTCCAGGTGCTTAAACAACATTAACTCTACACTTGGCAGCTCAGCTGGCACCTTTCCTCTCAAAGGCCTCATGTATCCACTTGCTCCGAAAGTGCTGCAACGCAAAGAATTTGCTGGGTGCTTGGACCCCACAGGGATATTTCCATTACATTGTTACAATATAAAAGGCCCAGAAGAAAAAACGCAAAATTAGGCATCCTGCATGACCCCAGTAAACGTGCTGGAGATCTCTTCACGCCCGTGGAGAGCAGTAACCTTTCAATGCCTTTGCAATCATTATTGATAAGTTCAGTGTGTCTGAGCAAACCAATCAACAAAGGATCTCAACACTGAGCTTGCCAGGGCCAGATTTAACAAAGAAATTTGCAGAATCCCTTAAAATGTGGTCATGCCCAGAAAATGATAACACTAGTCCCATGGAAAAGAAGCAGAAACCATCACTTCCCAGACTAAAACAAGCCAGCAGCCCATTGACACACCATGAAAGCTGTAGTTGCTTGCAGCCTCTGATGGCAGAACAGACCCACATCTCAGCTGTGCCTACTGCCCCATGCTTCAGTTGCATGGTTGCTTTCCTGATGGCTTCTGATGCAAGGCAGCCACAAACTTGGCACAGACCTGCTTCATTTTGCCACCCCAGAGCAGAGTAAAGCACAGCTTGACAGTTGGCCCTGCATGTGAAATTACCTTTTCTGCTCTGATAACCTGCTTCAAACAGAATCAAAACTTGTCTTTCCTGTGAGGAGTTCTCATTTATCAAATCACAGCCAGCAAACCCCATGAGGGAATATGCTCGACATATAAACACATTGATCTCAACAGGCAGTCATATACGTCCTGATACTTCACAGCTTCTCTATGAGACTGTATCCAAGATGTCACAAGTTTTAAAAAAGAAAGTTGGCTCCATGTTATTGAGACATCTTTCTTTGATGTCATGAAGTTGCCCAGTTTGAGGCTCTGACACAGCAGAGTACTTAATCGCTTCCCTAACTTGAAGTACTTGTGTAGTGCTCTACTATGCCTTGGTAGATGGCTTCACTGAGCTGAAAATGTTTTCTGCACTTAGAAAGGCTCCTGGTCTTCCTTGGGCTGTTGCTTGCTTAACAGCATGACTCTTCTTTGCTGTGGAGCTACTCTCATGTTGATTCAGTCAGATTTAAAAATAAAGACAATTTGAAAATGTACTCAGACTGACATATCCCATTTGACTGACCTGGCTCTGCAGGCAGGGTGTTGCATGCAGCGTTAGATAAATTTAGTAAGAGATGAATCCCCTTGCAATCTATCTGGTCCTCAGAGATTAGAGGAATTGGGGAGGCTGGACTTATCTCTTAATAGATATGCCAATTTAGTGTTTGTGACTATAGGTCCAACACCAGGTGCACGAACAGCCCATCCACTGTAGGTCCAGTTACTTTCAAAAGCTAGTTGGATGCACAAATAGCACAATTTGCTGTAACTATAGGTCTGGTTGCATTCACTAGAAGCAGTCAGATGCAAGAATAGTATGGTTTATTTACACTTGCAACATACACAGGTTCTTTAAGATTGCCCGTAATAAATGCACTAGATTGCAGAATTGCTATATAGCTCCAAAACACATGATTGTAATCACAATTGTAATCTCCTTGGGAAAACCATGTTGCATGGCTGCAGATACAAATCTTACCAAAAGAGATGGAATCTTACTTCTGGAGAGGGCAAGCAGAACAAACCCGTTGATCTGTCCCTACGACTTGGTGTCAAATCCTCATCCCACAAAATAGGTCTGAAAAAATATGGATAATATTTATACCTTGTTCACTACTATTGAGCAAAGTGAGGGGGTGGCATTGCAGTCAAGCCATTGTTCCTGGTAGTCAGCATTTAGCAGTGGCACAAAACATGTATGACTTCCTTGGCAACTTCTGCAAGGAGTAGATAACTGCCGTGATATGTGTGAGAATGGGATAAGCAGCCTTCACTTCATTCCACCACTCTTCCTCGGTGCCATAAGAACACAGACCACCGGATCTTCACCCAGCTTCTATGTCTATCCTAGTCACCAGATGTTTATCAGCAGTGTTGAGCTTTGCAGTTTCCATTGCTTTGTGCTTCCAAGAAACAACATGGGAAAAGAGCCAGGGAAGAAAATAGATATGAGTCCAACACAGGGCCACTGTCCATGGTATGATGAGCACCCTGCCATCATCACATGCCCTGGGCTGGGGCTGTGCTAGGAGGAAAGTGGACTAGGCAGGGAGGGAAATGTCAGCTCCCATCATCTGGGAAAGGGAGTAGGGGAAAGTATTATGAGGAGGCAGGGGGCGGGACAGTCATGTGGACCTCTGTAAGAGGACAAGGAGGTGTCTGGAACCAATGAGGAGAGAAGAAGAAAGTTGCAGTTGAAACGCTATGGGAGAAGAGAAAGTGTCTGAGAAAGGGAGGTCAATTTGGCAGGCAATATAAAGACCTTTTCTTTTCCTGTCTAATTACTGGCTGCTTCTACAGTCCAAAATTAACTGCTGTAGTCCAAGACAATTACAGGCTTCATTAAAGCCATGGGAGAATGAACTGCCAGACTGAAGAGCTGTTAAGCCTTTTCTTATAAGGAAAAGAGTAGGAGATTCAGGCTGGTGCAAGCCACGCTGCAGGCAGCCTCAGCAATCTGGCAGGGGTTTTCTCTGGTGATGGGCTGGGAGTGTGTAATGGAAAGGCAAAGCCAGGGGGATTTGTGCCTAACATGGGTGGCAGCTTGAGCTTGACAAGCTCCTGGGCTGGCAGGATGGGAACAACTGAGTTGGCAGGCACTGCTGCTGCCCCTGCCTCCTTGGGAGATGGGGCTCCCATACTTCCACAGGGATGCATGGCAAGGTCATGTCAGAGAGCTGCCAATTGTATAACTTGTTCTCACTCTAGGGGAGATGGTCCTCCAAGTGCCTTCCTCAAGTCACACCAGCTGAAGAGTGTTGCTGGCTGGACAATTCAAAACAATGCCTTTTAGATGCATTTCAGCCTACAAGAATAGCTTTATGTACCTGGGGGTAGGGAGGGGAAGGCAGGACTGATCAAATGCACTATGCCAAGAATAACTGAGATTTGCAAATAGATGATTCTGCAGCTTGACGTGAACATGCTCTGGTTCAGCCAGTCTCACATCAGCCAGATGTCAGTCTCATGGCCTGCACCTGCCAGATAAGATGTTCAACAGCATGTACTCCACACAATATCTCTGATCACCCAGGGTGCAAGGTTCTCCTTGCAAACAAAACGCAAGTCATGAGTTCCATCTCCTTTCTCTTCCCAGTCTGTGTATAATTCCTCTTTTCTAGGGCATGGAACGGGATTTGAAGACTATTTAATGTTTAAAAAATCTGTGCAGCTGTATTCTACTTAACAGAGACATTTTACATGGAAAATGTGTTGTTTTTTCCATTATGTTAACTTTTCACAGCTCTGCCTTCCAGTTGTAGCTCCTTGCTTTCAAGCTACTGAGGAGTCTCAGCATCTGTTCTTCTGGGCATCCAGGCCATTTGTAGATTCTTTAAAAGCAAAAGCCACAAAATGCTCTTTTTGTAAAACAACTGGGTGTCTTCCAGGGTTGAAGTCAATTAGTGAAATGGGCCCTCAATGATGACACGACGTTGCAAGAAGAGTAGTTTGAGGTCTTGTCTGTTCACTCCAAGGCTACCGCAGCCTTCTCCTGTGCTAACCTAAGCAGCAGAGTTCCCCCAGGTGCTGGGAAGGAAGTGGAGAAGTCAGCCCTTCTAGTAAACATCAAGTTGGAAAAACAGTTTTGAATACTGCTGACAGCCTAGACGCCTAATCTGCGTTAGAACAAAGTCTCCTGATGTGGAAAACAAATCAAAATTTAATAAGGCAAAACTGCAAGCAAAATCTCTGGATAAAACCCCGATGGCATTTTCTAGCTAGTAATGCTAGAACCTTACATTTCATGGCTGGAAAGAAAAGTATTCAACAGCTGTCTGGGAACTAAGCCAAACTTTTGTGACAAAGATAGTCACTCTGTTGCTATCCAGCCAAGTTTTGCCCAGGGAGCTTTTCAATGGTATTGCTCTCAGTCTTTAGCGACTCTCACACAGGAAAGGGCAGACTTCACCCATTGCCGTTAATATCCAGCTAGGCGAGAGACCTCAGAATGAGAGATTATCTATTGCTAAGCTTCCCCAAACAAAGGCTCAGCATTTTCTTCTGGACAGCAGAGTTGAAGGTTTTCCCAAGCAATGCACAGAACTCTGCACTTTCATCGCTGCTGGGGTGTCGTGGGGCATGCCATTTTTTCATATTAATGACAAGTCTGGGAAAGGCACGGTATGACAGCTAAATGTGACTGTGAAACAGTTTCCAGCAACTGCAAAGCAGTTTGCATTTCATCATTTGCTGTGGCAGTGTTGCCTGTATATCCTGGGCCACTGTCACTTCAGGGACACAAGGAACTGAAAACTAGTATGCCAAGAATGGGGACATAACCCTAAGGTTTATTAGGGCCACCCATCCCTGTGCAGAACCCTCTGGAGAAAGCCTAGGCAGGAAGGATGGCACGGCAACATGTGTTTGTGTAGCCACTTTCTTGTCACCGCTAGCAAAACGCAGTGTGCACATGGTATAAACAAGTCAATCCTTTCCTTGGTGAGTGAACATGCATCAAAATGGGAAGGGAATAGGAATGAATCAAAGCACTTCTCAGAGTATACATCTCTTGGCCTGGATGCAAGTCCATATACCAAGTTCTTTTTTGTTCTTTTTTTTCCCTTTTCATCAAGTCAGTCTTCCACAGACATTTTGTCTCTCTCCATTTTTCTCCTCTAATCATGCTAGTGACAACAGTGCTAAGATAAATGCGTTTACAGACTAGAACTGGACTGGTATGTCACATTCCTCTCTGCTGCAGACAATTGCATGACTTCACCCACTGGCCACATAGCAGAAGGCCGAGGGGCTGCCAGCCAACAATGTCAGGCAGCGTGGAGGCAGTAGCAGCTCCTGCTTCATTTCCGGCACTTGGAGAGCTTGAATGCAGAAAGAAGCACAGATGTGGCATGCCTCTGGCAAGAAGAAAACCAAGGGGAGCAGACTGGGGATGGGCTGTGCCTGTGTGTGTCTCCACCCCTCAGTTCATCCAGCTAGGAGGACTCTGGGCAGGCTTAGGTGCATATGGCAAATTTGCACCATATCTGGGTGGCTGCAACCTGGCATGCATGCACACATTGTGTGTGTCATACCCTGCCCTGGAGCACTTCAACATGGAGTAAAGTCTTGTTCCTGGTCCTTGCAGGACATCCCTGCCAACTAGTTCTGACCTCTGAAGTGAAGAAAGGGAAACAAACCCGCTTCTGAACTGACCAATGTGGCAGGCAGCTCTGTAAGCATCAGTAACTCTGATTTGTTTACTCTAGGTTTCAAACTTAATAATGGCAGAAGAGTAACTCCAGTTGTTTTACAGACAGTTTCCTTGCAACTTTGCAGCAAAGGGAAAAGTTCATCTCTATTTTAACTTCATATTCTTTGTTGTTGTATGGACTGAGGACTCTGACGGTACCTTTGATCATGCCTTCTGCTTTCTGAAGGCACATGATCATATTTTTGACTTCTGATTTCACCTGCTGAAGGCCTGGAGTTTGCTGTGAGATATGATGTCCATATGCTGTGACTGCTGGCATGCAGCACATGGGGTTTGCCAGCCCTTCCAGAACAAGCATCTCAGCCCTGGCCACCTCAGCCTCACCCTGAGGACAGATGGTCTTTTCCTGAACCAATGTTGCCTAATTGTCCAAGCTAACAGCGGATATGGGTTTCACTGATCAGGTGCCACAGAGATTTAACAAGGCAAATCAAGCTATTTGTGCTGGATTGGGCTAGGATAGGGTTAATTTTCACAAGAAGCTGGGAGAGGCCACAGCCAGGAGAGCAGAACCTACCAGGGCAAGGGGATATTTCATACTACACTGACATCATCCTGAGGCAGTTCGTGTGGGTGGCCAGGTGGTGCAGCAGGTTATTGGTGATGAGCAGTTGCATTGTACATCACTCATTTTATATATTATTTCATTATTGTTATTGTTATTACTGTTGTTTCTTTTCTCTTTGTGTTGTTCTATTAAACTGTCCTTATCTCACCCCACATGGATTTTCCTTTTTCTCTCAATTCTACTTCTCATCCCACAGGTTGGGGAGGGGGAGGAGTGAGCAAACAGATGGGTGGTGCTTAGTTGCTGGCTGGGCCTAAACCACAATGCTATTGCCATCCCAGTTTGGGCAAAACAAGACAATTTTATAAAAGACGTTGTTTTTCTCCCACAGCTTTCTTTAGAAATTACCTGTAAAGCAATTTCACATTTCAAGTAGTTTAGGAACACTCAGATTTCATCTCTGTTTTCAGACTCTTCTGCCCCACTGGGAGAATATGAAGAAGGTTGGTTTGCATTGAGTCAAACTCAGACAGCTGAGGCGGGGATTTTTGCTGCCTCCAGTAGATTTCCCTTTTGCTCTCCTACCTGTTTCTAAGAAAATCTTCTCAATGAGAGATGATCTTGAGACAATTTTTTGCTTGGCTTTTCCCTGCTGATTTTATAATCATGCCAAATGTGTGGACTGGTAGTGTATTTCACCTCCTTCATTTAGTGTGAATTGCCACCTCAGAAGCATGTCATTGATAGCTGGTCCCATCACATACCTGACAAATGCAGAAGATAAACCATATTAAATTCTCAAATGGGGCACTGTGTACTCTTTCCAATACTAGGTCTAATGCGAAGGTAGTTTGTGAAAATATGAAACAATGACAGAGAATAGAAATCAAAAGCTCCCTGCAGATGGATACAAATAAAAGGGCCAAATCTGAGATGCAGCTTTGCACATCCCTCTCTCTTAACTTCTGCTACAAGCTTTTAAATAATAAAATAAACACCTGTGGTTTTGCCTGATAAACTTCAGCTTGTTCTAGGGATTTAAAGTGTTCGCAGACTGCATTGTAGACTGACAGAACAAAACATAATTAAATGAGGCACTACGAAAGAGATTTTTTTTCTACCATGTGTTTTTTCCCCACAGGAAAGCCATTGTGAATGGGGAATAAAGAAAACTGGAACTTTGTGCAAATAGGTGAAGAAATAAATCTAAGGGAAACAGGTGCCTGTAGTCAAAGAGCTAGAGACCTACAGTGGTGTTTCATAGGTCTTCCACCCACCAGTGTGCAGAATCATCTGTTCCACCCACAAGGGCAGCTAACAGTGTTTACAAGCCATTTCAGTACTAGGGAACACAAAGCTCTCACGCAGAAGAGGTCAGATCCCAGCATGAAAATCCGTGATAGCACACTGTGATCAAAGCGAGTATCTATATAAAAATGTGCATAATTCCAAATTGTTGTACATGTCAACAAATTATAGACACCCTGCTGATAATGTCTTTCCGGTTCCCCTGTTACAAAATGTAATTTGTAATTCGAAAGAGTACTGACATTTCGGATCCAATATCCTCCAAGTTTTCTTTTCATATCCAAAGCATAAAGTGAGAAGGATTTAAATCCAGGAAAGTTGAGTTGTTTTTCTTTTGTGTATTTAACTTTCTTATCTTTCCTTTAGAGACCCAAATCCTAACTGCTTTGCAAATGGAGCTTCTTGCATCATTAAAACAAAAGGGACCCACAACTTCATGAACTAATACAAAGCTGCTTCTACTGTGAATGCCATGAAAAATGAGACATGATGACCGATACTTAAAAGTGCTTAAGTAGGTGACTTATTTACATCAGCTTCACTGGAAAAAGCTTCAAGACACTGCTGACAAATGTTTCTCATGGCAGAAAACATTTCTCATGGGTATGACCATGGTGTAGGTTTAAGTGAGACATTTCCTTGCTCTACATTTAAAAGTAAAGGACAAATATAAGTAGCATACTAAGTAACACACTGCATAAACCCGTCACCTTGTGCCTAGTATTCTAGGAGTAGCTGCTTGATTTGTCAATGGCTTTGAGTACTAACAGGTTAGAAAAAGATTAAGCTACAGAGGTTTGGAGAAAAGAACGGAAATGTTGGAGTCTGCTCTGTAGGCCTGATCTGCACACTAAGGTGCTCCATTTAGACTAAATGGGACCAAGACTGTAGCTCACAGCTCAGTCTCTAACATCGGTTTAAAACTTGCTTGTGTCAGTTTGAGTTCAGTAAAATTCCTCGCAGCCATGTAAGAAAATATCCATGCAAAACACTGTATGGATTTAACTAAACTTGTCTAATATCATTAGTCTGTCTTACAATGGGGTTTTTGTAGTCAAGTGACAGCTCTTCAAATCAGACATCTATAGACTATGGACATGGACTTCGAAGGTACCATATTTCATTAGGTATGACTCCTCCACCAAGATTTACCAAATATTAACAAGATCCCAGCTTGTTATTATTGTCCTAATTTCTGTATTACTTCCTTGGCACTGGCATGTATTTTACAGTTATGTCACGATCCTGCTCGGACATCAGGTGAGCCTTCAGAAAGATCCAGCCTGGCCAATGAATGGTGCCTAAATAATACAGTGCTTTGAACAGTTCAGAGTAGTTGGAGTTGAGTGAAGATGAGCTGGTCAAAAAAGTAGTCATAGCAGTAAGGAACTTGTCTGCTGTGTCTTTGCATCCTGTAATTACAACACTTCCCAGGAATAGCAGACTTCAATGTAAGGTCTCCAGGGACCTTTGCACAGAAGGGACTGATGTCCACATACTGGCCTCTGCTTTTGGGGAAAAGGCTTATGGGATCCAAGTGGAATATGTTTGCCCCACAGACTATGGGAAAGGGGGAGACTTCTCAGCTAGCTTCACCTCGGCTGAGCCATGCATCTGGAAAGCAGTCAGCTTGATACTATAATGGCTGTACTATTTCTGATACTCAGGTCATTTTGTTCAAGGCAAGCTTATGTATCTCTGCACTGTATTATGGTCCATGTAGATGTTCCCCTGGAAATCTAATTTCCTGACTTAGGAGAAAAAAAATGGAAGCCAGACTAAAAGTTTTTTGAAATTTACTCCCTAGCTATATTTACTTCTGCATTAGCTTTGCAAAAACTCAGTTGAAACTTGAATTACATCTCACCACCCCTCCTCAAGGAAAAGAAACCAAACCAAAACCTTAAACTATCCTTCAAAATTTCTGTCCCCTTCAAGGGTTTGGAAGGGCTAGGTCTTGCTTGTGAGATATAATAGTGTCCCAGTGAGGCACAGCTCACTTATTACGACCTTCTCCTCTAGGACTGTGGAAGGTTTAAAAGAATCAGGAAAGTCCAATCAATATCAAGAATTTTTTGATATTTTTCCAGGGTTAATTTCCTGTTCTTTCATGTGAAAAACTACCTGGACAAAGCACAGTGCATGACTGGCCTGGTGTGCCTTTCCACATTACTGTAAAATATAATCAGACCAGAAGCTCTTCAGGGAGGATTAATACCAACCCAAAAGTGAGGTTTACTGTGGAGAGCATCCAGTAGAAATTTCCTTTTTCTCACCACAGTTTTATATGCGATTAAAAGCATATTCATCAGCACATTTGTGTTTTTCACTGACATTGCAACTGATGTTTTCTCTTACTATTTTAAGCAGCTTGATCGATTACCAAGCACAATAAGTTCTTCGTAATTCCATCTGTGTTATAAGAAGGAAGGTGTTTTACAAAGGTTTGGAAATTTCTGTTTACCACAGCCCTCTGCTCGATACAGCCCTCCCAAGTTTTGGAGCCACAGTTGGCTCATTTTCTTCTTCCCTGGCAGACCACCTGGCCATAACCAAGGTTCCTTTGCTCATTGCCCTGTTGGTGCATGTAAGGACTAAAACTGTTTGTACAGGTTTGCGGGGAAAAAAAAAAAAAAAAGAAAAGAAAAGGGGCTGGAAAGGAACGAAAGAAGTGTGAGGCTCTGTCTAAGATTGCAGTACAGTTTGTACCCTGCACCACCCTCCTGCATCAGGCAGTTGACACACAAGGAGGCTGGTTCATCCCAGGCAGCACTAGTCTCTGCAGACCATTGCTTCAGCATGAGTACTAGATTGTGGTGAACAGGAATGACAGAACTGATCCTGTTAATGGGTGCAAAGCTCAACATGTGTCTGCTTTGTGAGGTCTGGAGCACAGTAGCTGACTTTGAATTCTGACTGGTAATTGAATGCTGTAAAATGGAAACAACAGCAAATACAACCTCACTGTGTAGCACTGGCTCTCTTGCCTCGCAACTCTGGCTCTCAACCCATCCATCCAGCACCCCTGAGCTCCCCTGGGCATTTGCACTTGCAGCCTAGTCTCTAACAGCCTGTGCAGGGTCTAGTCAGTCCAGACTGCCAGTTTTTTATACTGTCTTGAAAGTCCATGCATGGCTCATCACCTCGGAGCTGATCCATATTTGACAGTAAACAACTCATAGATCAAGGGTTTTACCTTACCCAAGCCAAGAGCCAACCTGACCTCAGCATGCCTTGTCTTATCCCAGGTAAAAAGTGGTACCAAAGGGTGAATCATACTATTGGAGTCCAGGATTTCCTTCACTTACTCTGATCCTTTACTGCACAGATAATTCCCATACCAGTGACATAGCTGTAAGGATATATTTTGTGAGGACAGAAGGTGGTATTAAGTGACGCATCAAGGTAGTCTTGTCTTCTGGCAACTCTGTCAAGCGACTCCTGTCTTATTTCTGGGTCACATGCCTCAAATTGGATGATATCAACACCATTCACCCTTCCCTTGCTCAAGGAACCCGGGGTTCCCCTCCTGCAATATTCCTGTGTAATTCCTCTGCCAGGTGCTCTTGGCTGCAGCTAAGGCCTGGCTCAAATCTGCTTTAAGCTGTGACTTTATGTCCTGACCCAGCATTCATGGCCTCACTATATACAACCCCAGTGTGCTCTTTCTAGGCATTAAGTTCCCATAAGAGCTAAATCCTGGCATGAAAGAACTTTGCAATGTGGAAAAGAAAGCATGGACCAACCTAGTAAAATAAAGCACCAATCTTAATGAATAACAGCTTTAACAGCCTTCCAGAGTAACATTGAGAGTTTATTCTCAATATACTGGACTGAATGTGCAGAAATCCACATCAGTTGCCACCACACCATCTCTTAATGCCACTTCCACTGCAATTTGTGATCCTAGTTTTGTGCCAACAGGGAGCACAGTTGCTGTACTGTCTCTTCCAGGCCTTGGGAAACACTTTTTTGTTCTTGAGGCCTGGATAAAATATCAAGGAGAAGAAAATGTAGTGGTAACTGGGATGTGACCACCAAATCCATGAGCGGTTTCTTGTTTTCTAGTACTATATATACAGGTATCACCTCAAGTTATTGACTTGTAGTTGTAAACCAGAATAATGGGAAAATGCTCAGGGAGGTTACAGGAGCTGTCCAAGAGCAGTGAAGAAGGTTGTCATGATTAGGTGTGATCATAAACAGCCCAGGATTGAACAGAACCCCTCTCTACAAACTATAATCACCTTCTCAAGGAGAAGTGGTTTTGGCTTTCACTTCTTCTCATCTGCTTCTGGAAACATTTTTCCCTTCCATGGCCTCACATCCCTCTGTTACTGTGGTCAGTTTTCCAAACATTTCACATATGAAAATAAGATGTATTTTTGACCCATAATTACAAATCTTGATAGGCATGGAGCAAACAGTCTGATAATATAAACGTGGATGTGTATGAGTTCAGAGAGCATAGAAGTGTCCAAAGAGAGATGCAAATCAGGCCTGGTTCCTGGTCTGGCATAGGGAACCACTCTCAATCTAGCACTTGGCATCCAGAGTGCTGTCTGTCTTCAAACTAGGATACTGGAGAGCAGGCTTCAAGCTGAGGTCAAACCAGTTTTGCTATGAGCTGATTCAAAACCACCATGTGCTGTTATGGCCCTGTGCCCTGTGCTGACATCCTGCTATCCAGCAAAACTGGGCTCTCCGTAAAATTGAATGGGAAAGGGTTAAAAGGAAATGCATCATCGTTTGTGTTCTTCCCGTTCCTGTTGTTGGCCTGGCTTGATCTAAAACTGGTCAAAACAAGGTAGCCTGCAGACTGCTCTCACTTACCTGTGTCTGCCAATAGCCCTTCAGGCTATTCTACAAGCTCGTGTCAGGGCAGAGGCATACCATAGCTCTGTAGTCTCTGCCCCTCAGCATGCCCCACACCGTTCTTAACCTCTGTAGATTTTACAAGTTTGTAGCTGCAGCTTTGGGTATGGAGCGACACAGGAATAAGCCCTGTGTGACTTTAGGACAACTACATTCTCCTACACCTATGAAAGTCAGAAGCAAACCATGACTCTCCTCCCTGGGTGCTCTTGCTTTGTGTTCCCCTTTATGCCCTGTGAAGGTGGGTGACAGGGTGGAGAGCAGCACTTAATGGTGTCCTGGTTGTAAAACTCTGCTGGAGATTACCATCTGATTCACAGCATGAAAGGGGACAGGATTTATCTTCCTGCTTTGGAGGCTGACCCAGTGCAGAGGGGTTGTCCCCTCCATGGGGCAAGCAATAAGGCCTCTTATGAGCAACAGAGCCATCTTGTTGGCTCAGGTTCATCTCTGTTCAGTCACCAGTTCCTCACCCCCAGTTGCACCCAGCAGGGGTGCATTAGTGCTGCTGTCCCTGGGGCCAGGCCAGTTCATGCTTAGTATCTGACCAAAATCCCCAGCCCTGTGTTTCCATCACAGTCAGGGTTTGGATTTTGGATTCCCTTCTTTTCTTTTTAATCCAAATGCCACAGGGTTAGCGAAGTATCAACTTACTGAGCACACATAGGTTGCTGCTGTAAAAACAACCTGCTGTTGCTGAGTCTCTGCAGGGCCGTTGTCAAAATGCTTGACACAACATTGTGAAATGTCCCAGCCAGACTGGCCTGCACATCTTGGCATCCAGCTGGGCTGTGCCTCGAGCGCTGCCCCACACAGTCCCCACTCATCGGGTGGACGTGGATGCTGGGATGGTGGAGTCCTGCCTGACACCCTCCCCAGCCAGGGACAGATTCTTAGGCTTTGTCTCTGCCTTGCCTCTCTTCAGCAGATACGCTGCAGGGACTCCACTGAGCTGCAAGGTGAGGATGTTGCATCCCGCCACCCTGGCCCCACAAGGCCTGTGCTTCTTTCTCATACAGATTGATATCTGACAACCTGTCTGTTATTACATGATGCACATTGTTATGTTGCCTATTTAGCAGTTCACTGTCTGCAATCGTTAAAGGCATGGCTGCCACCTGCTATGCCACCTGCTCTGTGCAGCCTACCTGACTCTTGCCCATGCAAGAATGGATCCAAAAACCCTTGTGAAGTCAATGTGGATGTTAGGGATTTTTTTGAACCTTCTTTGAGTATTTCTTGTGTATCTCTTGCATTTTTTGCTGACTGTATGTTGTGTCCTCATCCAGCCACACTGCATTTCCCTGCCTCGCTATTAACAGGGAACTCTACTGCCTCTCGAAGTTTCTGCTTGATGTTATACATCTCCGGTACTCTACCAGGCTCTACAGTTCTGTAGCGAAGAAATGACAGGAGCAACACAGACAGTGTTTCCTGCCAAAAAAAGAAAAAAAAAGAAAAAAAAAAGAAAAAAAGGCCTTCTACCCTGTAGAATAAGTGATAGTCACTAAGAAAGACACTTATCAGTGAACTCACAGACAGAAGTTCATATGGCTGCACCAACTTCAGAATAGTTAGATCAGTATACCACAGTACCCATAAACAATTGAGCTGAGGCCAAAGGTGGATCTGGCTTTCACACTCCCCATACACACAGTGTATAGCACATAGAGGGTTTAGTATCCCACAAAGAGATCCCTAATTGCCATTAAGTGAAGAAAGGCATCCTCCAAGGGAAGTGCTTTTAATGTTCAGTTTCCAGATCTAGATAGCCTCCTACCACTGAACACTCTAAGTAACAGATCTTTTCTAGGTGTAGGACCTTTGGCTTTGAAAGACTAAAGCTGAATCTTAAACCAAAAAAAGCAAGATCAATTGGTTGAACTTATGTATGCATACATGAAAGACTTATTGAGTAAGATAAAGAGCAAGAGACAGGAGCAACTGGATAAACAAAGAGCATAAATAAAATAGAGGAATACACAGATGAAATAGGAGCTTAGATCCAAATGACAAGAAACTCAGATGTCTGTACAAAGAAAGATAAGCATAATAAAGAATGTCTGAGCAAAAAAATAAATGAGCGAAAGAGCTATAAAACATAAAGAATATCCCTTGATGAATCTGAAGTCTATGTATTTAACAACTGTAAGTGATCGTCAGGAGCAGTGTATCCACTGCAGGGAAAGGGAGCAAGCTCAGACATTCTTTTAATGCAAAAATGTGCTGGCTCTTCCCCTGTATATCTTGTTTCTAAGTAGCTGAAGTAGTCTGCCTGGGACAGTTTCTTCTCAGTGGCCATGTCAAGAGTATGTCTAAGTGTGTGGTATTGTTCTCACTTACCACCAGCAGCAACAGGCAAATGCCTGGCTTTGCTTCATCTGTCCAGATGGAGGGATGAGGCCAGGTTTACCTTCCATCTCTATGCATCAGATTATATGGTTAAGGCAGAACAATTATACCGATCATCTGAAGGAGCAGGGTGGCTTTTTCTCCTCCCCATCTTCCAGCTTGTATGAGACAATAGTCACAGGACAGCTTAAGTGTGAGACAAATTTATGAGAGCAGGTTTGAATGCATGCTGTGCTTCTGGCTTCCCACCACATTTCCTGGATGTTGAAATATTTATGGGGAAAAGTCTTCTGAGTTGAAAGAGATAATGAGCTACAAAACTGCTGATTGCCATAAGGACTCATCCTCCTTCAGTGGACTTGAGATTCTGCCATTAAATTACAGAGATAGGCTTAGTCTTTCTGTCCTGGAAATGACTGCAGTCCAAGATTTCACTTGTTTCATGAAATGGGAATAAAGACATCTGAACCAGTAGCTATTGATCAGATTCTTTCTGTCATTATTGTCCTTTCCAGTTCAGAAGATTACGGTATTATGATAAAGACTGAGTGGGCTCTCCTTAAATGTCTATGCTTGCTTTCCAAGTCACAGAAGCCTTCAAATTTTACAAGCTATGTACACAATTTTTTATTTTTATTTTTTTTTTCCTGGTGGTGGTAAAGTATTCTTTTGATTGATAGCATAACTCAGGCTCCATTCAAAGGTCAAGCCATAAATTCCCTGTGGCAACCAAAACCACTGAGTAAAGGAGCCAGGCTTGGAAGGATTTAGGGGAGAGAGGTTCTGGGAACTCAGATTTGGGATGCCTGGAAGGTACTGGGAATGTGATGTAACCCATCTGAGGGTTTACAAGCTGTCGTGAGTTGTGCTACAGAGGCACATGGAGAACCATTTTTTTCTGATAGGCAGATGGATAAACCCTACAAAATTGTTCCAAATATCAGTCTGAGATAAAATCCTAAAGCTAAGGAACCCTATCCTAGGATCAGTTCAGAAATGTTGTTATTAAAATCCATCAGGTGGCTACTTTTACCCAAGAACTGGAAATTTATCCACGGCAGTTCCACATGATCCTGCAGGCTGTTGCACCATCCCTTACCGATTTTCTCTCAAATTTTACAGTGGCAGGTAGCATGAGCAAAGAAGACTCTATACTGAGTGAATATATGGGTCATGGCTGAAAGGCACAGGAGGCAACACCTGTCTTTTACAAAGGATGGATGTGATCAGAAGCAAACTGAAACATAATGGTACTGTTGAGGACCATAAGTACATCCAGTTGTCACCATTGACACACAGCCGCTGGAAGGAAGATGAGTACATATGGATGTAGGTCTAACCCTCGCTCACACATACCTTGTGCATGGAGTGGGGGACTGATCAGGTAGAGGGTGCATGTCCTTTTGGGGCTGGTGTCTGTGGGAGCAGCCAGCACCAGCCTTGCCACAGAAGCCACACCATGGGCAAATCCTGGCCACTTCCTGCCTTAATCATCCCCATACCTTGCCAAGGAGCTGCCACTTCACAAAGCTCTCACATCCATGTATGGTCTCAATGAGAAGGGAAAAATTTGGGGATAGTTGGAATGTTTGGACACTCTGGCATCCCAAGGATTCACTTTCTAACATTTGAAATGACATTTCCTTTTAAAAGGTTTGGTAAATTATTTGAGAAGAAAAAACATTTGGAAACATTTTTAAAAGGTCAAAATCAAAATAAACATTTGGAAAATAGAGAATCCACTCACCCAGTCTGAAATGTTCATTTCCTTTGGATTTGCTGCACGTATTTATTTATTTTTTTTTCCAGGGCTTCAACATTTCTTCTTTTCTGGTCAGAAAAGAATGTCAGATCCTGACAGCCCTTGTGGGGCTGGAGAAGCCTCTCCCACTCAGCCCTTCTGTGCATGCATCATTCATATGAAAAAGGGCCCTTGGACTGTAAACCAGTTGAGCAATTTGCTTCCAAAAGGAAACCACCACCAGAGTAGAAAAAGATGTTGAGAACAAAAGTTATTGTTTAATGTGATAAAGAAAATCAGTGTTGAAAACAGCTTCCACTGTATCCCATTTCCTACAGCTTTGTAATTTGAAAACAATGATACTACTCTCTCTCTTCTGCAGCTTGACCTAAAGCTTATCTTTCTTCCAGTTATGTGTCACTTGAATTCTATCAATTTTTACACTCCCTGCAGTTTCTCTGACTTTGCTTGTCAGGTCCGTGGGGTAAGGTTACATTTGTTAGCCACTTTCCAAAGCACGACAGGAAACTGCTCCCTGATGCAGGCACTATAACAGTACAGATAATAAACAAAAAGGAATGTGCCAAGCCATACAAGAATTAGAACTTTGAAGTTCTCTCTCTTTCTGTTTTTCTCATTGCAATTTTAATGTAGTCATTTAGAAGTCAATATATTTCACCCTTGCTGTTCACTAAATATTCTTAGATCAGCAGAGATGTAGAGCTGCTGAACACACTTAAAGTAAGAAGGAGAAATTATTTGCCAAACAGATGTAGAACATTATTATTAATTTCTTGTTTTTCTTGTTTCTTTCATTCTTCTCCAGTCAAGAAAAAATTAAATAATTGAAGTCTGAAATGAGTAACAAACCTTATGGCATTTGGAATCTGAAATAAAAGAGAAACCCTGTGTCTGCAGTCATCCTGCAATTTGCCCTTCAGCCTTAATGTGTTTGTTGTCCTTGGCATTATTTTTAAAACATCTCTATCTCAGAAGTTATCTTCTGACAAGTGGGGATTTCTGAGGTATTGGTGATGCCCTCTCTCTGACCCTGTGAAGGCAACAGCTTGAGATGGCTGGGACATCTCTGGGTTTCACTCACTACTCTGTCCATGACTATAGGCTCACTTACCCTGCATTTATTCTTCCCATGCATCTAATATCCTAAATGCAATGAAGCCATGAGAAATGTTTTCCTTCCACTATAGTCCAGGTTTCTGGATTCCCAGCAATGCTCCCTGTGTGCTAGTGGTGCTTCCAGGCAGAACTTTCTCAGCCCGCTTGTTCTCTCACTTTGGTATTACAAGGCTTTCTGAATCTGTGGGCATTGAATGCCCATGTCCCTCCCCAGAAACAGTTATCCTGCGTTCCCCACTCTGACAGTTCAAAGGGCCTCACAAGCTATTCTGAACTGTTGAGTTCAGAATGCACGAACTCTTCTAAAATAATTAACATAAGTGGCTTTCTGTGTGGCCAGCCTCTGGCACCCCAAACCATTTGCTTCGAATTGCCTAGCTCTGGTCCCCAAACACAGAGACTATGACCATACCTGATTCTGAGGTGGCAGCTGAGATTAAACTGAAGATATGCCAGCTGTGGGGTGTGCAGTGATCTTGCAGCAGCTGCTAAGCTGTGCCATGCCCAGGTTGGCTCCCAATTGCTGAGGCTGTGCCCTGGCCCTTTCCCCAGATATGGAAGGGAGTTGCAGGCAAGGTGCCCCAGAAGAACTATCTTCTCCATGTAGTCTGTGCCACTCCAGGCCTGATTCAGGACCAGACATAGAAAGAGTTTGACCCTAGCTCTCCTCAAAAGGCACTCATCTCACCTAACTTGAGCCATCTGCTACACTGCTGCCTAAAAGTAATTTTTCACAAAGTAACCTTCCTGTGTAGGGCAACAGAGATCAACGGAAAACCTTAGGATAAGAGCCATCTGACTAAGGCATCTACAGTGGTATTTATCTCTAGATACGAGCACCTAAATGTTTGTGTTCCCATGTAAGTGCCTGTGGTAACATTTAAAGCCTTGAGTGAAGAGCAACCCCATGGAGACAACAGAGCCTACAGAGCCACGAAGTTCACCTTCATTCCCTTGCCTAAACACAGGTGTTTAGGAGTAGGCACCCTGTGGGACTGGCAACACAAGACCTATGGGTGACTCACAGTCTTCCAAGGTAGTGTCTAGGGACTACACAAGATATGCTACTGCATCTCATGGAGAAGTCTCTGTTTAGGCAACTAAGTCTCACCTCTAGAAAGCCTGTAGATGCCTACATTCAGGAGTTTGCTTAGAGCTAGATCCCTCTCCTGCTTCAGGATGAGATGAATCTTTCTATAAAAGTGCCTATTTCTCTTTTTTTGACTGTACAGGAAACCTGCCCAGCTGGGTGGGTGTCAGTAGCTGTGATGTAGATTCTGGAGACTCTCCATCTAGGGGAATGCCAGGACGACCAGCACACCAGGTGAGCATTGAATGTTCTTCATGTTTATGTGAAAAAATGCTTTGGAAGTACTGACTTCTTTCCAGTGAAATGTTCTAATCATTTGGAGTGGGGAGAAAGGAAGAGGAAAATGGTTTTATTTGTTCTAAATAAGTATCAAGTTGATGGTTTTCTTCAACACCGTTTAGCATGAACTTTTTGCCCATTCGATGTTAGAAGTCTGTTGAAAACCGTGGTTGCACACTGAACACTCACTGTGATGCTAAAGGCAAGCAGCACTCCAGGCTGAAATCTTGTCCAGCCAAAGATGATGGAAAGTCTCCTATTAATTTGAATAAGGGCAAGATTTTTCCCCTAATTTTTGTGGTCAAAGTATTTCCACAGGTTTTAGTTCTTCCCCAGCATACGATCCCCAGCTGGGGTGGATCAGGCCACCACAGGGAATAGTCAGGCAAGCATGTCTGAGATCTCAAAGTGAGGCAGAAATACCCTCAAATGCCACACACTTGCACAGGGATGCAACAAGGGAATTTGACAGCAGCAGAGCAATGAAGAGCTGGAAGAGATGGTCGGGAGTGGAAGTGCTTCTGGAGGAGGTCAGAGGAAGGCAAGGTGAAGACTTTCCGCTGAACTACATGAAATTGTGGCTTGAAACTGTGTGAAAGTTCAGGGCTGTGCTGTCTTTATACAAACCAGATTTCCTACTTCACTCTCTAAGTGCAGGATTATTTTTTAGTTATTATTTCCTAGCTTTCCTGTTGTTGTATGTAGTCACTCTGAGGAATGTTTAGCTATTTTCAAAACTCTGCACTTCATAACCAAGGGGGGATTTTGGATGAGGCTATGGCTCTGCGTGCATCAACAAGCAGTACAGCACAATTGGAGCAGGTCTGTGGAGTGGGTCAGTGCTGAGGACCTGCCTTACCACTACGCAGTGCCTTGGGGTTTTCTTCAGCCCACTTTCAGCTTGGACTGGGTGCCCATGAGGAGCTGATGACACATGCTACAAGGACTCCCAGCGATCACTCTCACCCTGGTTTCACCTGCCAGGTGGCCAGTTTGAGCTTCCTGACATCAGTCAGCAGTACAAATCCTTGCAGAATGTGCAGGGGGAAGGCAGATACTCACTTCAAAAGCATGCTTTTGCTCCAGCTGAGTGCTGGTGGCAGCACAGCCCCAGGTATCTGTAATGCAGGGACAGCAGAGTAGCTCCTCTTTTCCCTCTCATCAGCGCAGACTGGACCAAAGTACTCCTAACTACAGTGATGCTGCTCAGGAAGAGCCAGTGTGGCACCAGAAGGGAAATGAGCCGTCAAGGTCAGACGTAGCTGCTATCAAGATATTATAGGCAGCTCCAGCTATTTTTTTCCACAAGCCACAGCAAATCACGATGATCCAAGCCATTCAGAGCCCTTGTGGCTACAGAAGTGAGCGTGTAGGAAGTGGTTAACAAGGAGCTAAACAAGAAGCTGACATTATTAAGAAAGGGAGAGGGAGAAAGCTCCTTTCCAGCCACCTCTCTCTAATTGGGACTAACAAGCTGTGCTAAAATGTACCAGCTCAGCTTGTACTCAGGTGCTGACAGCTACCTGTTGGGATGGGAGTAACACCTGCCGGGCTGCTTGCAGTTCATCCAGCCTGTAAAAATATAAATCACTTAATCTCTGGACTGCACTTGAAGGGACTAATTAATTCAGGTTCATTTTAATTGTCATTTATATGACTATTCCTGCTTGAAGGAGCAGGCAGCAAGGAGGAAAGCACTGAAATTCCCTGCTCTCTGTGACTGCTGACCCACCTCTAGCCTTACAAGATTAACATACAGAGCACAGCACTGACCAGATGAAGCACTGTCAGCTCTTAAGGGCAAACTTACCCTCTTTGAGGGCAATTCTTGCAGTACTTGGTGTCCTTTTTGCCCTGTAAGTTCTGAAATCAAGGTAGCAGAAGCATATCAGAGATAAGTTATTTCTTGAGCCCAGCTTTTGCAGTCTCAGGGGGAACCTTGTGAGAGCAAAATGTTCCAGCTCAGGAATGGAAATGAAGAGAACTCTGTACTTGTTGTTTAAAAAAATGCTTAATTGATATAACTATCTTTGAAGTGAGAAGTACAGTGTCACATTTGGTGATTTTGTGTGAGCTGCAATAATTAAACAGCACACTCTAAGGCTAAGGGCCAGCTAAACTCTTCTCTCTTTCCAATATCTCTTCTAAATTATGATAGTGTCTTCTATGTGCTTGTGCCCTCCTTGTTCAGGAATGGATTCTCATCCCTGAAAAGTGTTCAAAATATTCATCTTGAATGACCTAAAACCTTTTCCTGGATCCCTAAAGACATAACTCCTAGGTTTAAGTGTGAAATTTCTTGAATGCAAACCAAATATTTCATGATCTGATTCTGCAAATGCCCATGAGTCAATAAATCTATGGAAGTTGCTCATGCACGTAAGAATTAGGACCCTAGTTGTAACAATGATCAGCAAAATCCCTAATGGTTAGGGGTCCAGTGAAGAGATTTGGATGCTTGCTATACTTACGTAAACCTTCTGGATCAGCAACAATTGGCTGCAAATACAAGGAGTAAGACAGCGGAAAGAATTATAGCACTTCTACAATTAGTCAGACCCCTGAAGAGCAGAGAGCATCATGGGAAAGAAAAAGCACTGGAAATGAAATTAACCAAACTTTGCTGAAATGGCAATAAAAGCTTATTGCAGATGGAAAGAACATGATACGTTACCAGAAAGGGCTAACCTTTCCAGGTCCATTCCAGTCAACCCTTCAGCAGATTTGTAACTCGAATCTTCTTGTTTTCTGAAATGCAACGTGTCACCACTCCAGGCCCCTGATCACAGTAATGTTACTGTCAATGTCCTGCTTGCTGGCAGTATCTGTCCTCTCAGGCCTCCAGGATGCTCTGGGCAGGCAGCACCATGACCATAAGTGCAAAGTATGTGAAGAAGGAATAGCCGATCTAAACAGACAGCTCAGCTTGTTGAAGAAATACAGCCATTTTCCTTTGGCTCTCACCAACTTTGTAAAGCCAGCATTTCACCACACCTCTGAATTTCCATACCAGTTTTGCAATAGTGGATACAACTCCAGTATGACCAGGGAATCTGTACAGTCATGCATCTGGGGATGTGACCCATTCTCAAGGGAGCACGAGGGCCTCACAAGGGAGCACTTTTGAGGAAACTGAGAGGCATGGTACAGGTCTCCTAAGCTCCAGCAAACTCATGGCTGGTGTTAGGTGCATTAGTCATATGGGTGTAGGAAAATGGATGAGCAGTTAAAGATTCAGGCTGAGTGCACTGCAGACTTTGGTCTGGTGCTAGGTGGGAGAAGGTGCAGGCCCAGTAAGGTCTTAGTGTATGTCTGGGAGTTGAATTTAGTTGTGTGGATCAGATAAATAGCAGTTTCCTCTGCTTTCATGCCTGAGAGTTTTAGTAGTTAGTAGTTTAAAAATTCATTGGGTATTGTGGTTCAATGTATTTTAGTTATTTTTTAAAATGGTTTCTGCATCCTTCTGTTGCTCTCCTCAGCTCATGATGAGAGAAAAAGCTTAATTACTAAGGCTCTTTATTCTGGCCCAAATTCTGCTCTCAGGTCCATAGGGATAAGCTTAGTGACAAATTTAAGTGTGAAAAAAATCCAGACTGTTCTCTCTGCCCTTTCTGTCCAAAGGCAGCAGCAAAGGCCAGCAGCTCCCCAGGCTGCATGAGCAGGAGTGCAGCCAGCAGATCAAGGGAAGTGACTGATCCTTCTACTCAGCATTTGATAGACCACATCCAGAATAATGTGCCCATTTTTGGATGCCCCAATAAAGTGGAGAGATTTCACCAGAGGGCCTCCAGCATGGTCAGGGATGAAGCACTTTCCTTGTGAGAAGGGGTTGAGGGAGCTAGGCCTGCTTAGCCTGGAGAAGAGATGGTTTTGGTGAGACCAGACAGCAGCCCTTGGTACCCATGGGGAGGACACCCTCCACCTAGGATGGAGCCAGGTTCTTCACAGTGATGCACAGTGGGAGGATGAGAGACAATGAGTGTAAGTTGAAATAAAAGAGGTTTAGTTTGGATATAAGGAGAAGCTTTCTCATCCTGAGGACAGTCTGATCGGTGAAGAGGTTTCCCAGAGATGTTGTACAGTCCACAGAAGGTTGAGGACAGAGTACATTCTGTCGAATGACCGACAGACTGACAGGCTGACAGGCAGGTATATTGCTAAAGGCTTGGACACAAGTGGAGCCCTTCACTCCATGTCCATGCAGTGGTTGTACACTGAGGCAATGCCCATTTCATGGACAGCAGCAAAACCTTTATCAGCACTGCTTTTGTTATTACTGTTTTTTGGGGAGGTCATTCTGAATTAAGCCAGATAATTAATTAATGATTATGAAAAGCCAATTGCTTCCACTGTTCCTCTAATGAGCTGGGTCAGCTCTGTGTCTGCACTAATTTCATGTCTGTGCAACCTCATGTAAGCCTCAGTGGAAAGGGAAAGGAAGGTATCATGAATCATTTGCATCAGGTCATGTGCCCCTAGTTGACATACAGTATATACACACATCACATACATCAGTGGTTTTGTTGCTCCTTTTGCAGAGCAAAACCCCTGCTCTAAAGGAAACATTACATTTCAGAAGTTTTCAGGTTGCTCAGCATTTCCTTGTCAGAAGTTGCTAGACTCAGATCATGCCTTTGCTAACCAGTGGATTCTTAGCGAGCTTTAATAGACATGTGGGTGCTGGGGCTTTGCTGATGATTGCCGAGTTTCACTGAGCTCTAAAAGGCTTGGTTTTGTCCCTTGAAGTGCCAAAAGGGGTACTTAATGTGGGTCTATGTTTCAACAGCATTCTAGTTTCTGCATTGCATTTATGAAGTGGAAAATGAGCTACAGTTGTAAAAACTGCTTACTTCAGAAAACTTACCTGTGGCTTCCAGGAGGCAAGGGAGACCTGGACCTGAAATAGGATGTGTCAGTTGCAAAGGGAAGTGATTTGGCTTGAAAGGCATGGGGTTAGAGCTGTCCCATACCAGTTTGTGTTGTGCTGGCAGTACAGAGCAGACACAAACTCATCCCAGCCAGCCATGGTCTGAGTGCAACTTGTAGGTACCCACCTCAGAAATGTTCTGGTTCTGTTAGGTCTTTGGGCTTTCCACTCTTGGCCCTTTCTTCTGTTTTACATATATTGGAAAAGGCTCTATAAAACATCCTGGCAGTGGCATTAGCAGGAGCTGTGTATTTTGGAATGCCTTCTCATCACAGCCCAAACAGTGAAACCACTGAAACCCCAAACCAAGCTGATGACTTTTCTTTTCTGTCCCTGTCCCCAGCATCCTGGAAATGGCAGCGCTTAGGAATGTAACTTTTTTTTTCAGTTTCAGATTTCCAGGGACTTTTTCAGTATTCTTTAGGAAAAAAATGTTCTGATACTTTAGTGCTTTGAAAGCTTTAGGGGGCAGGGAAGCCAATATTGGCATATGAATAATGTGTGGATTACAACAAGGGTAAATATAAATTAAGTATTTTTTCTTATCTCCAGCTCACTGTACTTTTGTCCTCTTTCCAGTTCAGCAGAACTTTTAGCCAGTCAGATGTTTCCTCAGAGACACATAAAAGCTCTACAGCCCAGAGCAAGCCCCATAAAATAAGTAAAACCTCCCAGTGTGAAGTTCTGCCTCCCTCCCACTCAGCAATTAACCCTTCTTCCTCCCACTTACTTATGAGTCGGCTTCCCACACACTGCATGCCAAGTGTTCTGCTACTCTTCTTTCACACCAACCTCAAGAGAAGGGGAAGGGATTTTTAACCATCCTATCCTTGCGCTCTGTTGCGTTCTCCTCATTTACAGGTCTCTCTGGCACTCAATTTTATTGGTCATCAAAGGACACTCAAATCTCCTTGCTTTCTACCATTTCTCATATGGGAAGGTGTCCTACCCATACCTATATGCCTTCATTTCTCTTACTACTCTCTCTGCTACTGACTTAGAAAGAAACTCTCTGGCTCCTGGAAGCAAAGTTCCGGTGAAGGTCTTGGCATTTGGCAGCTCTTTTACCTTGTTCCAGGAGCATAGAGGGGATACAGTAAAACAAAGCCCCATAGTCCCATGTAACTCCCACATCTCCCTGTGACACAACCTCAGCACTGTCCTAGCTCACACCCCTCCTTCTCTGTTGATGGCAGACCCTCAAAAGTTCTCTTTGAACACCCACATTAGCCTTAATTAATTTTTTGCCCGTTGTATTTTCTGGAGAATGAGAAATAACTTCTACCCTCCACTTCTTCCTCCTGCAGTTCTAGAGTATAATTACTTACTGTCTGAGCCTGTTTGCTCAGAAGCTCTGGAAGTATAGTGCAGTTTGTTTTAAAGACCGTTTGCAAGAACAAAATATCAAATGTTGGCAACTGCCAACATTTATTATGTGGAGTTTCCCCTGTAGCTGGTTCATGTGATGTATTCATCGTACAACACTGCAAAAAGCATATGACTGATGGACGGACTATTTTCAGAAACAGAGAAGTCTCTTCTATAGCTGGCTTTCAGCCCCTGTTTAGCTGGCTAGCTTCTGCTAGTTTCACAGGGACAAACTGAATAAGCAAATACATGTGTCTGAATGTGGCCTATTTAAGCTCTATATAAAAAGCTGAAAGCTCTGGAAGACAAGTCTAAGCAAGCAAGACATGTTCAGACGTGGATGCACCACTCCTTGAGACACTTTCTAGAGCTGAAGAGTGGATTAAGCTGTTCGTGTTGACACAGCCAACAACTGGAGCATCCACACAGCAAGGGAGCCAAATGTAAAGCAGGCGCTGCTCTGTTGGCTTCTCTGTGGTTATTCCAGATATTAAGATCCTCATTTCCTACCTAAGTGGAAGAACTGAAATTCATCTGAGGTTTGACTGTCAAATTATGTCTGCATGTTCTGGTGTGTTTTATTTCTCATTAGATCTACTCAGATCTTGGAGTACAATCACTTCCCAGTTCACAAAGCAACATAACACTACCCAAATAAACATTTATTATAAAATATGGAAACACAGCAATAATATGCATGTAAAAAAAGCTGCAGTTGCCGTATGACTTGAACAGACTCCTAGAATCAGCCAGGAATGGGGGAACTGGCAAACAAGCCCTTACACAGCATTGCTCACTCTTTCTAAAATACTATCTTTTTTTATGGTCACTTCCAACCTTAAAAGCAATGAGCCTCATACGTGAAGCACAACAGACATCTCTTCTGAGACGCCATATGGGTATATTGCCATGGCTGCTTTGCCCTTCTGGCAGCACATGGAGGCAGAAACTGCAGTGTGAGCCCAAACACGAGCATTTTGTTTATGCATCTGTAAACAATTAGTTGTCCAATTTTATATATCAATTCAAATTCAAGATCACTAACTGTTCTCCTGAGACTGACAGCTGAAGTGAAACCATAACTTGTTGCCAACCCAGTACTGAGGCAACCAACTACTGCCATATAATGCCATTTTTGTAAAGGAAACCTCAGCTTTCAGAAGGCAGATTTTACATTTTCAAGAAGTGAAAACTTTTTCTACTCAGTCTAGGGAAAGAGGTGGGTATGAATCAGCTGGTCTTGAGCTTCCAGCTCCAACCTTTTTCCGTGCAACTGTTAGCAGCTGGCTAACCCACATCCTGGGTATCCAAATGATGGAGAAATCTGAGGTTCTGGCTGTTAGTTGAGGCCCTGTAAAAGGACTACTGTGTGTGAAATGTGTGGATCCTATAAAAAACGTCTTTTTACTAAGTTTTTCAGGCTCAGTGACAACAACAGAAACAAAAGGTGGTGGAAAAGACACAAGACTGAAAACAAGGCCCCATGCTGAGAAGCCTTCCCTAAAACTGGGCTTCCTCAACAATGCGCAAGTCTCCAAGGAGCAGTGAAACTCATGGCCAGATTTTGACCCATGCTGAGACATCCCCAAGATATCTGAGTCCAACCTTGTGAAGCATCAGGAGTCAGTGGGGATTCCAAAAGGTCCCTTTTATACTTTTGTAATTGCATAAAGCAACATTAAGACAAGGATAATCTTTATCAGGGGATTCTCTTAAAATCCTCAGAGATAGCTCCACTGATACTCTTGCAATCTCCTTTCCTGTTATTCTTTATCAGGAAGAGATCCCAGAGGACCAAGGCAGCCTCCATTTGGTGTACTGCTATTGAATGAAATGCTAGGTGTTGAACACAAGACCTTAGATTTAGTTGCACTGCAAAGACATATATTATCATCATAAAGGGATGAATGAGGGAGATGTAGCAAAGTCAGAAAAATCCAGAAGACAATTGGCTATCATATTGATTCTTGCCCTTTTTTTTTCTGTTTGGAAATGTCTTGTGTTTGATGTGGCTTATAGCAGCTGATAGCTATAGAAAAATGAATGCATACCATGCAGAAGCACACTCTCTTCCACAATAATGGAGCCAACGAATAAAACATTGGATGGAGGCAAATTAGGCAATCTTACTCATTTTACACAACAGCTATAAATATCTCAGTATCCTATGTGCTGCAGAGATTAACCCATGTTAAAATATTTTTACCTCCCAATTGATTCATTACACAATTAATTCAAGAAAATGTCTTTCACAAGGTTGAAGCTCTTCCTTGGAGCTGAGGCTCCTTGAGTGCACAGAATGTTTGTATACACGAAAATGTGGATGGCAAGAATGGAAAGCTTGCAATTAGGCACCAGAATGATAAGAACACCCTTCAGCATGGAGGAACTAGACACCTGTCTTCATCAGCTTGCTTTTGTTGATGACATATCAAAGGTCCCTGAACTTTTTTGCATTGGCAGACTGTGGTTCAGCCCTCTTTTTGGTTTTGGGTGCGGTTTTTTTGTTTGTTTGTTTGGGTTTTTCTTTGTTTGTTTGTTGGTTTTTTGTTTGTTTTGTTTTTGGTTTTGGTTTTGGTTTTGGTTTTGTTTGTTTGTTGTTTTGTTTTTGTTTTTGTTGTTTTGGGGTTTTTTTTGCAAAGGAAGCCAAGGCCTGCAAATCTTAGAAGTTTGAAGGATCACAAGAAGTGCATTACATTTTGATCACTCAGCTGAACTGATCCCAGGCTGCTTGGGGTCACTGGCAGTAGCACTGTGTAGTCTCTTGAGAGTGCTGTGACAGGTGAAAGATTTCCAATGTTTTCAGAATTTTCCAAGTTCTTGCAACTTGTATGAGGGTTTCACATGCACTGAGTTGCCCTCCCACTGTTGACACTTAGCATTATCTTTCCCTTGCCTAATAACTTTAAGAAGTCTGAAGAAGTGCATTGCCATGAGTCTTCAGCATGACAGCAAGCCCCCACTCTGTCCTGGAACAAAAATTCAGTCTTAGGCAAAAATTATAAGCATCATAACCCTTCTAATACCTACTTAATCCTCTTGTTAAAAACATTAGTGTGTCACTAAGACTCGCTAAGTATTTGCCATATATTACCATGTGTTGTACACCTGCTATGTACTTCAATGCCATACATTTTTCTCCTCGGATGCAACTCAAACCATCCTTACAAAGCTTTATGTTTCTGTATCTTATAGGATGGCTCTTTGAAGCAATCCTGTTTTCAGTACACATTAATCAAATTTCATGTGATGTATCAGTCAATGTAGACAATATTAGAATATACTCCAGATATACGCAAGAATATACTAACTGTATGGATAAATGGCATTTCAGTTACTCTTACCAACATGTTGTTACTTGTTTCCAAGTCTGGAATTTTAAAGAAAAGCAGTGCAAGCAGATTTCTCTGCACACATGATTCCAGAATAATTTTCAAAAGAAAATTTCAAAAGGAAGGAATCAAAGTAGATTTTTCTTTGCAACAAAAAGATCTTAAAGCATACTTCCAGCAGGAGAGCTGAAAATACAGAAAAACAGTATAAACTTAAAATGTAAAACGAGATCTGCATCAGCAGTAAAGGCAACTGGGAAATGGCTAATCAGTTATAAGAAACTCTGATCAAACCTAGACCATATCTGTACAAAAAGCAAGCAGGAAGCTGGGAATCACCTGCCTTCCAAACAGAGGAAGAGTCTCCACCACCTTGGAAGTCGTGCCATGTTTGTCAGAAAGATCACTTTTGAGCCTTTTCAGACTGAGAGCTAGTAGAGTAACTGGCAGGAGAGCGGCTGGGCTGCAGCATGACCATGGATGCTCTATGCAGGAGCTCAGGCTGATGCAGTACAGTGGACAAGGTTATCAGTGTGCAGTTTTGAAAGGTAAACACTCAGAGCAGGGTAGTACCAAAAAAATTAACAGTAGAGGTAATAATAACCCGTAGTGCCACTTGAAATCAATGGACAAGTCCTCAGTCTGGTTAGTTACTCCTCTGTTTCGTTTAGGTTATGCTACCTAAAGCCAGTGTTGACAACACTATTCATTTTGTAGCTCTTGTTTTTTCTCACATTCAGAGAGGAAATGGTAACGTATTCACAGCTTGGAACCATTTTCTCTTGTTTGTTCACTGCTGATTAGCAGCATAAACTAAACAAGACCTCAGCTGACTTGTATTTACATACTCTGATGTTTAGGTAGAGAACACAAAAATACATAGCACATCTGTTCTTCACAGCCTCTAGTCTGTGTGCGCATGCCTTCAGGTAGCTCTGTCTGTATGGGTCACCATGTCACATGGGTTTGAGCTCTCACCCTGCCCTTCCCCAGGGGACAGGACTCTTAGCATCTGCTCAAAGAGGTCTGGTGGGACAAGGGGTGCAGCTCTTGCAGATGGCTTCTGCGTTTCTCAAGACTGACCCAAGTAAAAAGCAGGGCAGCCAGGACAATCTGAAGAGTCATTTGGAGCTTCCCCTTCTCTCCTCTCTGCAGCTGATTGATGAATACTGACCTTCCAAGGCTGGTCAAAATGTTTCTTGCCTCCCAGTGTGATGGCATGTGTAGCCTGGGGGAAGCAGGTGACTCAGTACTGCCTGAGTTCAGCCCATGAGTTTGCCACAAGCAAGAGCCAGGATGCCAGCACTCCTGCTCAGTAGGGACACCCATGTGCAGCACAAGAAGGGCTCATACAGAAGTTTTGCAGCCTAGGCCAGGCAGGACAGGGGCCAGTATGAAGACAGATGCTGGGTAAGCTGGAGGAGTGGAGAAGATTTTGTCCCAGATCCTCTCCTGTCATCTATTCCTCCATGTCATTCCCTCATGCTTCTACTGACCTTAGGGAAGGGGGAAATGCTGCTACTGGGTGTTCTGGGCGGGCTTACAGAGTTTGTGGCATTACATCTCCTCTGTTTATGCAAGAGAGAAAGGTATAGGCAAGACAGGTTAAACATCTGACAGTAGATATTGAGTGGGAGAAGGTGGATCATGCGCACGGGTGCCAGAGAGGAACACTAACCTCTGAGTGCTCACTTGTGATGCATTTTTGGACATACCTTATCCCATACTTTGAGGACATAGTCAGTGCTTCACTCAGCTCCAAGAAAGAATCTCCAGTTACAGAAGGGAGAAGGTCAAGGAAGGGGGAAAAAATGGAGGTTAATGATAATCAGAGAAAGTTTATGGAGATTTTGTTAAAATAAACACAGCTCGTATTTTTAGTGGATAAAGAGGACCTGCAAATCACAGAACAAAGAGCTTCAGAGGGTTGAAGTTTGGAAAGCAATCAGGTGGGCAGAAACACTCATTGCAATTACGTTCAAGAAGAGTATGAAAACTTCATGGAAATAATCTGCAATGCTTTTACTCCTACTGCAAGATAAACTGGTTGTTGCTGCCCACAGTACCCTAGGGAAAATCACAGAGCCTGTAATTTTAGGAAAAGTATCTCCTGAGAAAGTATTTTTCAATTCGAGTGTTTCTTTCCAAAAGGGTGATCCTTCCCCTTTATTCAGAGCTGCTGAGGCCACACCTCGCATATTCTGTATTCATTTCTGGGGTCTCCAGTACAAGGCAGATATGGGCATAATGGAATCCATTATGAGAGGCCATGAAGATGATGAAAGGATTGGAGCATCTCTTATATAAGGAAAGGCTGATAGAGCTGGGACTTTTCAGCCTGGAGAAGGCTCAGAGAGATCTTCCCCTGATGTGGGGAACAAAGAAGATGGAGCTAGGCTCTTCTCAGTGATGTCCAGGGACAGGGCAGTATTCATTGGGCACAAACTGAAATATGGGAAAACCCATTTAAACAAAAGAAAAGTATTTTTTATTGTGGTATGTTGGTTAAACAGTGGCCCATGTTGCTGAGAGAGACTGTGGAGTTTCCATCCTTGGAGTTTAAAACGCTAGAGGACATGGCCCTGAGTAACCTGCTGTAGTATCTGACCCTACTTTCAGCAGAGGGGATTGGACTAGATGATTGGTCCCTTCCCGCCTCAGCCATTCTGTGAGTCTATTGTCATTTTTGTCCAATAAATAAATCCACTGTGAAAATTTCCTGGAGTTCACACTTTGCTTCTGTGAAATTTGCATTCTGTTTTTGTCTGGCTGCATGATAGTTGATATTATTCATAGACTTGTACATTTCTTCAGGTTGGAAGGAACCTTTGGAAGTCAGATCCAACACACTGTTTAAAGCAAGGCCAGCATCAAAGCTAAATCAGGTTACTCACAGTCCAGCACAGTTACGAGCACATTTAGGGATGGAGTTTTCCTCACCTCTCTAGGCTGCTGTTTCTGTGCTTCATCACCTCCACAATAAAAATATTTTCCTAATACTTCACTGAAATTTCCCCTGTTGAAGTTTGTATCCATTGCCCTTCATCCTGTCACTGTGCATCTCGCAGAATAGTGTGGTTCCAACTTCTTTACAATCCCATTAGACCATTGAAGATAACAATTAGATCCACCACTGCCAGGCAAACCTTCGCTACCCAAGGCTGAACAAATCCAGTGCTCAGCCTCTCCTTGTATGTCCTGTGCATCAGTCCCCTAACCACTGTGGTCACCCTCTCCTTTATCTCATCCAGTTTGCCTTATAGTGGAAGGCCAATGGTACTCCACGTGCACGTTCACCTGTGCTGAAGACATATGTTACAGAGCCCACTGAATGTATCCTGGCTAATGCAGCATGGTCTGTGGTTGACCTTTACTGCTGCAAGCATATTTTTCCTCAGTGTGTGCCATGTGCAAGTTCTTCCAGCTCTTCTGTTGGTCAGGTTGTGTTTGGAGCTGGGTGACATAACTGGCACCGAGGAGCAACGCAACTGGCACAGAGGAGTTATGGCAAATGTTAGCACCCAAAGACCTGGACCACAGGCTCTTCCCTTTGACACTTGACTTCCCGATGTTGACACCATGATTACCATACTCATCTACAATTCTGGTGTTATTCTGCTCTGGGTGCTTGTTCCCACCAGGGCTGTACTTTTCATTGACTGTTGTGATGCAGCTGGCGCAGAGATGTGGTACAAGTCCTGCGGGAGTGCTTCCTACTTTATGGGACACAGAAGCATGACGAGAAAGGGAGCAGCAGTACAAGGCATGGCTTTGTTTTCAAATGTTACCAGCTAAGTGCCCTCAGGCAGACTGGCAGCTCTTCAGAGGTGGGATTTTTTAGACACCCATGGATGTCAGCTTCGCCTTGGGAAGCAGAGCTAGGCTGCTGCATTTGCTGACCTCATTCCCTTCTGCATTTACCTTATTTTCTTCTGCTGGAGAAAGGCAGCTCTTTACATGAATAATATCTATCTGCCTGGTGAGAAAAAAGGACGAAGGTTTTGGGGACAGAAAACCCTATAGTTTCTTGTAGGGAGGAACTGCAAGAAGCATTTCACATTGTTCAGTGGGTTGGGTTACCTCCCGTGAAGGCCTTCAATTATCTTTCCAAGTGACTCCCAGTGCTTCCTTCATCACCAAAGAGCTCTTCTGTTCACATTCTGGGTACACATGCTGGGCTTTGGCTGCCCCTGAGAGCCCTTGGCATTTCTCACACGCTGGTGATTGTTTCTGCTGTCTTTGAGGCAGAAATCCCAGTTCTCACAAAAATATGGTACAGTGATCACAGATCAGCATCTGGAACTGACCAGGGACAGACAATGCTTTAAGCAACTTCTTTGCCTGTCTTTTCCTCCCCACCCTTCCCTTGTTGTGTTTTTCTTCCTTTCTTTTCCAGCTCTGTATAATTCCCCACCAGACCGGGCTCTGGCACCTCTCTCCCTTGGAGGGACTTGGACCAGGGGCAACGCAGTCACAAGCTGTGCGCCATTTCTCTCTGTGGGGATCCTCCCTCTCCTCCATCCCATTCCCTCAAGGATTGCTCTGACAAGAAGGCAGGGTTGGTGCAACACCCCTCAGAGCCTCTGAAGAGACATGGCATTCTCCGAGCTGGCGCCAAGGGCTTGGAGACTAGATGCAGATGTGGCTTTGCCAGCAAGGCGGGCATAGGAAGAGAGCTGACAGAGGCAAAGACCCATCCCCCTGCCATGAGCACTATCTGGATGTCACATATGATGTCCCTTGGTATGCAGCACAGTCACAAAGCTGTACAGCTAATTCAATGGCAATATGGTTTACCCTCAAACAGACATGCTACTTCTCCTACGATGGCACAACAGGACCAGTGTGTCACTGGGGCAGCAGAAAAGGGGGGACAGAAAGGGAAGAGTGGCCCATTGGTCAGGGCACTGCCAGGGCCTTGGAGAGGATCAGGATGAGAAGTGACTTTCCTGCCCATGTGGCTTTAGTTGCCTCTTTAATCCCACCACATTGCAGATAAACAAAGAACAAAACTAGTATCATCTCTTCAAGAAACTACCTACTATCATGATAATGTGTTAGGCTGTGCATGAGGCAAAGGATGCAAACATATGAATCAGATCACCTCATACAGCACAGAGGACTTACCCAGACCTCAAAGTAAAGGGAACAGACTGTATATCATTGCATTTCATGTGTTTCCCTGTTGTGTTCTACTGCTGAGACTGCCCTGGCTGGTTTAGCCTCAGAGAAGGTTTACACTGGAGAAGAACAGTGTGTAGTGCCCTCCATTCCTGCCCCCAGCAACCCTCAGTTCCTCTCCAGCTGAGGCTCCAAAGAATTATGGCCTCAGCTTGTGACTCCTGATGACTTCCCTGAATGGGGCTGTCCTACCCCAAGAGTATTTCCCTCAGGAAATGAAGAAAACATATCTCCGCAGATGAACAAATCAAAATCCCTCTGTGGTCTCTGAAGGTGAAAATGCAGAATGCGCTGGCTTTGAGGAGGGAAGATCCATCTTTAAGCAGCAGGCCAAACCATGATTGGCAAAACCAGGCCCTATTCTTTAGAGCCAGTAGCACAAGTCCCACTCACATGTGCTAAAGACTGGGCTCTGGACCCAAGCATGACTTTGATTCAATAAAAAAAAAGAAATACATTTTATTATTGGATGTCTTCTCTAGAATCATAAAAAGTAATTGAGTAATTTAGGTTGGAAAGGATCTCTGGAGTGCTCACATTCAAGCTGTTGCTCACAAGGACTCCCAAATCCTCTTCTGCAAAGCTGCTGTCTGGACAGTTACCCCAGTCTGTATTGCTGCAATGGGCTGTTCCACCCCACTTCCCTTTGCTGAACTGCATGAGGTTCCAGACAGCTCATTTCTCCAGCCCATAAAAGTCCCTCTAATGAGCAGCCCTGCAGCACATCAATCACTCCCCAACCCCAGTTTAGTAACAGCCACAAGCTTGCTGATGGTGCACTCCATCTGTGCACTCCATCCATTCACTCCATTCCATTGTCCAGGTCATTAGACAGCACTGGTCACAGTACTGGCCCCCGGGGGTGGCACTTGCAAACAGATATCATCTGGACTTTGCACTAGTTTTGATCACTCCCTTTGAGCCTCACAACACAGCTTATTTTACATCCACTTTGAAGTCCAACTATCCAAGCTGTATCCCACCAATTTGGCTACAAGCACACAGTGGGAGACCATGCCAAGTGCATTACAAAGCCCAAAGTCAATGACATCCACTTTTCTCCCCTTTTGCACAGAGCCAGTCATCTCATCAAAAAATATTATCAGGCCGGTTGGGCATGATTTGCCCTTGGTAACTCCATGCTAGCTGCTAATCACCTTCAAAAGGCAAAAACACACTCATGTGCTTCCAGTCCCTTAGAAAAAGTTCATACCTACTCCTCTCTCTAGGAAACATTTTTGAAAGCCAATAATCTATCACTTTGACAGATTACTTGACACAGATGACCAGAAAGGATAAAATAGAAACGGAACCATGTATCATAGGTTTATTAGGGAAAAATGTTATTCTTCAAGACCATATATTTGGCACTGCACTGAAGCAAAAGTATGTGAGAACAATTAAACTGTTAAAACCCAAATCATCATGAAAAATAAAATGCTCTTTCAATCACTTTAATCCCTTTTTTGTCCCCATACAATTTACAATAACTACAGGAAACAGCTGAAAGGTTATTAGACCTACACTCCATGTAAGCTGGAATGAGAGTGAGAGAGAGACCAGAGACTGGATCCACCCCTAAGGTATGCTGCTACTCTCCAAGGCTGTTGGAATGGCATAGTCTTACTAACATTCGCAAAGGCTGTTGAGATGTTCCTGTGAAATGGCAAGACCATGAAAGTTACTGAATAAACCATTAACACTAGATTGCCCAGAAGAACTACTAAAATCCTACGTTATTGCAAGCTTCAAAATGCCTGCTAAAGAAAAAAATAAACCACCATTATATCTTTCATCTGTGTCAGCTTTTGCTTTCTGGTCTGAAAGGAGGAGATTTCAGTAGCATTTTAAAGGAAATGTATCCCTATTTGTGCCCTGGATGGATCAAAATCAAATGAGTTTCCTGCTAGTTAACTCTTGCATTGGTGGCTTGAGCTTCTATTTGGAGGGCAAATAAATTAAAAGTAGTTTCTAATTTGCAAGTTACTCATCCCATGCCACTGCACAGTGAAGTGAAAGATACTGATAAGGTATAAACAGCATATCAAATAAGATGAGAATGGATTGAATAAAAGTTGCAGTAAAACTTTTAAATAGTAAAGGATGGAAAGTTTAACTGATGCTGATAAAATGCTGAACATGTGTTTCTGCTGGACTATAAGTGCCACTCTAACATGGAGAGAGGGGTAGATTCCCATTGAAGGTCCAGTCCAAAGGCTGCCAAGGAAGTGGGACACAGGTCTTTGAACAATAATTCAAACGTTAGATCAACAGTACTCACAAGAAGAATACAGCTCTTTCCTTGATTAATATATTGTGCATAGTAATATCTCAAAGAATTAACAGCACCTTTTATGTAAAAATTCCAAATATATTTATCTAGTGAACAAGAAAATCTCAGCATCTCTAAGCAGTGCTTCTGCAGATGTACAGTACTGTATTTATATAGATATAGACATACATATATCTCAAAGTGAATTTACACTGTCACCTGGTGATTAGTCCAGCAGTGAGTGAACCCACAGGGTAAGTCTTCAGGAGAATATATTGCCTTCGGTGGGTGGCCAGTTACATGGCACAATTGCATAGGGGAGCCCTGGAGGGCAGCAAAGGACAATTTAGCATCTCATTAAGCAAGCACAGCATGCTTAGGTCGTTCCTGCAAGATATAAGAAACTTCCAAATTTTCTTGGCTAATACAGTTCTAGTTTTCACAGGTCGCACACATTGCAACCGCCTCTCCATGCCTTAAAGACCCAGAGGAAGAAGGTAGAACACCAAACTTATATCCTGTTCCTGCTTGCAAGCAGAAATCAAGCAGCACCACAGTGTTAGGCTGGTGAAGAGGGGACTATGTTTGGCTTCATCAGGGTTTCTTGAGCAGCTAGTCTTCACTGGTTTGCCTCATTTCACTTTTCTTTTTCCTTCCCCCCCCCGCCCCTGGAATCAGTTGTTCACAGTCCTCTGGTAGAAGAAGTCATTTGAAAAGCATGGTCTGCCTAAGACATGAAAGCAGACTGCTACCATTTCCCTGGGATGGGCACGCCACACTCATACCAGCCCACGTAGTAGTAGGGTGTTGTGTGTCCAATGTGTCCAAATGATACAGGCTCCTGGCGGTACTGGCGGTAATACCCTGTCAGGAGAAAATTGACCATTTGCATTTCAAACAAGGATATAGTTAATTCAACAAAACTAATGGATGCAGCAAAAATCAATCCCACAGCCCAAACGAAAACTTAGAAGGAGCTATCTGGTAGGAATTTTTGTCAAAAGGGTATTTGCTAGCCCTGGTATTTGGCTTAGATCTTTCCTGAACGATTTAACTCTGGTCTTTTACACTTCTTATAGCTTTGATTGGTTTTACTGTTCAAAACCTCTTGTATTATTGTGTAATACTCTGGTCTGCCAAAGAGCTTCTGCATTTTGCTCCAAAAGGTGGCTATATTTCAGTGATGTTTATGAAGTTTGTAAGTCAGTTTAAATATACAAAGGACTCTGGGGCAAAAAATACCATCAAATCAACTCATCTCACAAAACAAGAAGGTAACATTTCATGTAGTAAGTATGGAGTTAAATCCTTTCTCCCTCTTTTTCTTCATCTGCAGAAAGAATGTAACTGCTTAAAGCATTAGGAGAGGTGCAGCATTCTTCTCTGCATAGCTCATGCACTGGGAACATCTGAAACACTCATGTCTTGTGCCAATAATACAATTTCTGTGTGCTCTCTCTGTCTTGTAGACCTAGTAAAACACAACTGATTAATCATCCCTCTTTTGAACTGAGAAATGCACTACTTCCCAGTGATATGTAAATATCGGTGATTATTTCTTCCTGGTAATACCACCATTAAAAGAATATCAACAAATAATTTAACATAGAAACCAATAAAGCCAACTGAATAATTTAAATCAACAGACTTACTGAAAAGATTGGCTGACTTTCATGATGGGGTTCATTTTGTGAAGGAAGCCTTGTCTTCCCCCTTGGCTATGCAAGCTGGGCAGTACACTCAGAGCAACTCCCTCAAGGTGAGAATTTTCACTCAGAGGGATTTATCTACTAGGCCAGAAAAAAAGTCCTGCAGTCTGATCTTAAGTCACAAGACACATTCCTATGTGTTTTGCATTGAATGAACTAGTCAGAAGCCATTTGCAGAAGCCATTTGCAAAAGCCGTATTTGCAAATATGTAGCTGGTCTTTTGTGGTATATGGAAGTTTTTGCACCTTGATTCATTGAGGCAGGTCTATAATCAGAAGAAAGGTTTCATAGACCTATACATTTCTTTTTCTTTCTGGCTTTGCAATTTATTCCTCTAAACTATTTACATTATATGCCTTTCCTTTCCTAGCAGCTGGACTCCTCAGAGAGCTGCCAGCAGCCATGGACAAAGAGACACCCCTCTGTGCTCCACTCCCTACCCCTTAAACCTACAGATGAGATGACAGGTACCTGGCCAGCATCCCACTCCCCCATTGCCATACCTCGGATGGTGGGCAGGGCTTCAACATATGACTGAGGTCCCGTTCGTCCATCCAGGTGTGAATCCACAAACTGGCAGTGGTCCTCACCTCTTCCCCAGCTATCCCCAATACTGTAGAAGGTGTCTGAAGGTCAATACAGACAGATTATTTGACTCTGTATTAGTTTTGTTTAGGATGCTCTTTACCACCAGGAATATAGATGAGGAAGAAAGAAAGAGAAGTAGTACAATGACAAACGCAGTATTACCAATGAACAAACAATGGCTGGAAAGAGGGAGAATGCTACTTGCACAGTATTAAATGAGAAAAACACCTCACTAGTAAACAGTCTCCATTTTACAAGTCCATGGACACTGCACCACAAGTGACAAGTGGAGGGAATTTCAACTGGACCAGTCATTTCTCATATCATGAGAAAGGAAAAAATGTTCAATATGTCAATACCATTAGTTTGGTTCCATTCTTAACTGTGGAGCTCTTTTTCTCTAACAGTTATGGTGGGTCCTGCCACCCTCTTTGTTTCTTACTGTACATTCAAACACTGTCTTTAAACTATATCAATACACTAAAGTAAGAACAACGCATAAGCATAATCTGAAAAGCCATTGAGATAATCCCAGCACCCCAGATCAACAATATGGAAAGTTTTCTTCATTATATCTCAGCAACTACACCCATATAAGAGATACTGTTAACTCAGGAGTACTGCTCACCTGGTCACTGCAATACCAGCCTTTCCTTCCCTGTTCCCCACTTCAATGTGCACTGGGGATCTCTAGAATGTATTGCTCTGTCTGACCACAAGCAGCTGTGGTTCACCTGCCCATGGAGCAAACGTGTGACTTCCAGGGAGATGTGCAGGGAGCAGCACCTTTGTTTTCATGGTACAAAGCACATCGCTTTCTCAGGATACAAACACATGGGCTTTTTAAGAAGAACTTCTTCCTGACCGCTGTCTAAAAAGCTCTGCATGAAACCTAATGCCCAGGGAGTGAGTGTAACACAAAAGCAGAGCAGCTCAGCTGTCACAGTGGAACTTCTTCAGAGAAAGGCTCCCAGACAGCAGTCACACAATTCTTTCACAGCTGAGGTGAGGTGAAGAAAGTTGTGAGATGGAGATGACAAGTAATCATATACCAAGAAATTAATCTTGGTGCCTACCTTTCAGGTCATCACTGAGGTAAATCTTGTACCTTAAGGAGTTGCAAAGAACCACTCCTACAAACTTGCGGTACCAAGTTCGTTTCACATACTGCTTGCCACTGCAGTCTGAATAGGTGGGGTCATATTTGAAAGTGAATGGGATCCAGATAGGCTCACCACCTTGGAGAAAAAAAAAAAAAATCAACATTAAGGACAGACTTTAGCATTTCAGTCTGAGTTTTGCTGAGGTTAACATCTGATAATAAGTTTTACAAAACATGATGCAGCAAATTAATGCATGACTTTTCTATATCTAGAAATACTACTTCAAGAACAAATAATATTTTAAAAAATGTTAAAAGCAAGGGATTTATTAAAGTCCTTTGAGGCAGTAGACAATAATAACTGTTAAAATGATAAAAAACATACGATTTCATGTACAGAGCTATAGTTTCACATAAACAGTGTCACTGTTTTTAGTAAGACATCTTTTTTAACTAGTAATACTCTGGTTCTTTTCTTAATAGAGCTTGATCTTAGGTCTGACAGTGACACTGTCTAAATACAGTCACTTGCATTTCAACACCAAGTACAAAACTTAACCCTTTTGCTAAGGAACAGATGTTAAAAATTCTGCAGTGGGTAACAGCCTGTGATATGAAGTCAAGATGGTTCTCATTATTTGGTTAAAAAGACCAAATAAGAAATGTACTTTTCTGTTTTGCTTTTTAACTTTACATCAAAACAGATGAGTTTCCAATAACAGACAAGTGAGAACTTTCCTGGGGAACTCTGTCCAGAGCACTGATACAGAGGAGCCTGCTTAATTGTATCACAAAAGACTAAATATTCGTACTGGCTTACCTAAATGTTTGCTTTATACTAACCAAGACAACATAATTTCTTTTGAAATTGCTGTTGTAGTAATGTATATAGTATTACACAAAAAGTGTGATAATTGGTGTTTTACCTCTCTAGCTACAACACAAAGCCCTGATTTTACAGTGCTATTTCGAGGTGGTTTACCAATGAGATTGAAAATTTTGTCTGCTAGCCATTCTTCCTTCCTCTCACTAGGCACATGGACTAAATCCTGCAAACACTTGCACGTGAGAAGCAGTCACTGATCAGCAATCCTCAAAACTCCACTGGTATGGACACAAAAATAACTGGACTGACTTTATGCAGTTAGTCACATGGTGAAATGATTGCAGGATTTTGGCCACAGTTTTCTCTTTTTATAAAAACATTAAGCTACCTATTTTTTGAATGCATTTTTATTACTGTGAATGGACTGCTTTCATCCATCACTTCTCTCTACCTCCAAAAATCCCAAAGGATAAACTTTGATTGTCCTGTAAGAGCTGCACTGGATGTTCAGAAGCTGTTCACTTCCACAGGTTCCCAGAGCTCTGCCATCTCTTTTTGGTATATCTTATCTCCACTACTGCACTCACACAAAAATATTTTCTATTTGTCCAATTGAAGCAGAACCTGAAGCCATCACCTTCTAACACCTCCTTTCCATAATCAGACCCACAAAATAACTGCCAGCAAAAAACCTGAAGGTTACTGGGGACATGGGAAGGCCACGGCTCTCAGAGGCCTCCCACACTGACTGCCAGAGACATAGTGTGCTCTGCAATATCTATGCATCATCAGAGACATCTGAGAGGACCAGGAAAACACAGACTAACAAAGCATAATACAACATAGAAGGGAGCGAGGCACTAGACATTGCTCTCATGAACAATATAGCCAAAAAGCCTCAGAACCAACCATTTGAACTGCTTAGGAAAGCTAACAGAGAGTAATAACCATCCTGCATCTCTTCCAAGAGCACATGCTGACGGGGGTTACCCTACCAATGCACATGTCAGCAAGGTTGGTCCCAGCACCAGGAAATCAGTTCTTCTGATTAGGGGCTGAAATGGCTTATTGCAAATTTGGAAATGCAAAGCAAGCTCAACAACTTTGTGGCATATCATTCGGGTCCATAATAAATCCTTGAATTTTTGAGTATTTATTTGGGCTTAATGATGAGTATAGATGAGCATAACAGCTAAAGACGGGAAAACCTGCTGTTGAAGTTATGCTCAGGCAACGGAAGAACACAGATACCAAAGCAATACAGTTTAGTGCTTATCACTAAGCAACTGAAGCTGCCGTATCAGGCAAAAGATGGGCCAAAATCAAGTGCTTATTCTAACGTATCTTTACAAGATCTTTTTTCAAAGACCAGAATAAGGGGTCCTATGACAGAAAACATTTTGTGCATTAGCACAATGAATTACTACCTGTTCCTGCTTAAAACTGTAACTCAAACTGTGTTAATATGCTTCTAACATCTATATTGTAATAGGTTTGCACAGGTTTTATGCACTTCACGAAAGAAACAGCAGAATGAGACTTACCAGGTGGTCTGACAATGAGGAGGGGATTGTCTAGAAGAATGAAACAAAGAAAAAAAAATTATTATTTTATTCCAAACCCTGGTTTATAGTATGAAACACAGCATCACCTGGGATTGTCAAGTTGCAAAGCAACAGCCTTTAGCTATATTATGGAAGTGGGATGTACACATCTTGCCAATTTGTACAGCTAATGAAGGCTTGTTATTCCACTGTTTTTCTCAGTTGATGTAACTTGCCACAGGATTGCATCTTGATTCTGATACTACAAAAACTCCACCAAGATCAGTACCAAAGATCAGTACCAAAGTTCAAAGCCAGCTCTGAAACAGATTTCCTCTTCTCAGAAGGTCTTCAGAGCAGGAGGACAGCTTCACCATATGCTTCTGAATATGTAAGTTACACCTGCAGACCTGCCTTCCAAAGGGAAACATAACCTACCTCTTGTATGCAAATACCGGTCTCAGACATCCATCATGTTCAGCACAGTTGTTTAGTGCTATTCAAAATATGTGAAATTTATCATTTTAACACTTTTTGTCATAGATGTAGAATTTTTGCAGGGGCCCCTAGGCCAGGCGGTGAGCACTGTCCACTACCTCAGGAGCTTCTGCTCACTTGAAATACTCTCTTTTTTAAATAAAGAACAACAGAATATGTGTGGAGTAAGGACAACAAAATGTTATCTAATGCATTAGTCAGACTGTATTCATTACATTGCAGTTTCTGTCATCATTTAATTAGTCCTTATTGTACAGAAAGTACCTGGAAAAAAAAAAAAAGCACAGTGCTTGTCTTCCAATGGGGACATAAAAATCCAGGGAGTTTTTACAGTTCGATGAAAGAGAACAACAGTTTTCCCTTTTCTTCAGTATGTTACCAGGGGTAAGACTGAACATTTCAAAAAAGTTGTTTGATCCTATGATGTTACTCTTTATTGAATATTCCTATCAGCTCAAATCTTACAGTAGCACTAGAAGAGCACTCTGAACTAACAATTTTTATCTCTTCTGAACAATTCCATCACTGTAACTATACCATCTGGCTCTAGATTTAGCAACTGCTTTTGTATTTGTGCCAGCTGGAATGCACCTTTGGCCACATGACAAACATGACAAATGATCAGTACTGCAAATAAAACTTTAAACTTAGTGGATTTAACCTGTTAAAATGCTTAGAAGGTAGCTGATTTTGGATAGAAAAACTAGGCATTCAGACAGATATCCTGGCTGCCAGGTAATCAGCAAAACTCCCTGCAAGATAGAGCAGAGAATCAGAATCATAGAATCATTTAGGTTGGAAAAGACCTTTAATATTAAGTCAAATCATTAACCTAACACTGCCAACTTCACCACTAAACCATGTCCCTCAGCACCACACGTCTTTTAAATACCTTCAGGGATGGTGACTCCACCATCTCCATGAGCAGCCTCTTCTGAAGCTTGACAATACTTTTGGGGAAAACATTTTTCTCATATCCAACTTAAACCTCCCTTGGCTTAACTTGAGGCCGTTTCCTCTTGTCCTATCACTTGTTACATGGGAGAACAGATTGACCCCCACCTCAGTATAACCTCCTGTCAGGTAGTTGTAGAGAGCAATAAGGTCTCCCATGAGCCTCCTTTTCTCCAGGCTAAACAACCAAAGTTCCCTCAGCCACTCCCTCCAGCACTTCAAAGTCCTTCTTGTAGTGAGAGGCCCAAAACTGAACACAGTATTCAGGGCATGGCCTCACCAGGTAGTACAGGGGGATGATCACTTCCCTAGTCCTGCTGGCCACACTATTTCTGATACAGGCCAAGATAATATTTGCTTTCTTGCTCACCTGGATGCACTGCCATATTTGTCCAATGTTAAACTTTATACTTGGATTTATACTTGAGTTTCTTACTCCTTAAAGAAAAAAATATCTGAATATGTTATGCAGGACCATTTATCTTGCATTTTTGTCTTCCTTCTGTGAAGACTCACTTCCATGGTTCTTAATGGACCTTCTGAAGCAAGCACTACAGGGTGAAGTCAAATGAGCAAAGACAGCAACTCCATAAACCCCATGTCATCAAAAGGGAGAGATTTGCAAGAGACAAGAGTCTTCTCTCAAAACTGAAAAAAAATGTCCTTTATTATTCAGTGGAGTCATTGGCCTCTGGCTTAATCGAAGAAGAAATGGGTAAATATAACTCATTTAATGTACTATTTTTAGAAGGGGGTGTTGCTCTTGAATGTACTCTTAGCCCTGTGAAAGAGCAGCACGCCTTGTCAAAAAAAGAACTTTGCCCGTCTGATTGAACAATTGTTTCCTATACTTCTTCCAGAGACAACTGCTTCCAACTGTTCAGCTGTTCACAATTAGGAAGCTAATTTACTAAATGTTTGGTTAATCTATCAAAGACATTAAACTTCCCATTGCTTCTGTATTACTGAACATTAGTGTCTTTTGTATTTTAAATTCAACATCATGCTCCCCTGAAGCTTGCTTTAATGTCACTTATATTTTCATAGTGGCATTAGGAGTGCATGTTATTTTCCTAGATCTACTGAAAACAAATAATTAACCTAAAAAAACCTCAAACAAATCTCAAAGCAGCAAGTTCAGTATAATCACCCTTATTACTGTGCTGGCTTCAGCTACTGCCCTGCCATATCTGTTATTAGGAAATCAGTTCTGAGATTAAAATAAAAAGCAAAGCATACCAGATTCTGTGATAAATGAGACTGAAGAACTAACAGGTCCATAACCAAAGGGATTCTTTGCTTGGACTTTAAAATAGTATCTGAAACAAAAAGAGGGAAAATAAGATTAAAACACTGATTCCACTGCAATGGTTAAATTATAAATAATACTAACACAGGGTAAGAATCAATCCAGCAGAATTCCACTGAGTTCAAGTGTCATTTGCATTAAATGGAGTTGGATACCCAGCCAGGTTATGAACTGTCTGTTACAGATAAATTTCTCCTTTTGCTCCCATGTATATTTTTGGATCATTTATTTATAGCATCCTCCCTTCCAAAAACCACACACAACTACATCCACTTTATACGAAACAACCAATAGCAATAGACTAAAAGAAAATGTTGCAAGGAAATGAAATTCTCATCTCAGAAACAGGTTTAAATCAGATCAACTCCTACGAAAGCAGTGGTGTAAATTGCAAACTAAAGCTGGATCAGATTTCTATGAGATCAGAAACTTTTGACCTTCCTGTAAAAACTCTAGCAGCATTAAGATCAAAATAGTTGAGTAATATGAGAAAGCTTCCCATGTTGCCTTACTGATTCCCCCAAAGTATTTAAATCACATGCTTAACTCAAAGCATGACTTGCCACTAGACTCCATTCTTTGCTCGATAGAAGCAAAATTATCCTCACCCTTAGAGAATACGTGTAAGCACATTTTATTTCATTTCCAAATACAATGGTTTTTAGTTGATGCCTTTTTCCCCATATTAATGTTTTCTTCTTTTCTTTTTATCTTTGTATCCAGACTAGCAGAAGCCAATTAGAATGGAAGATTACTGTAAAAATTTCCAACAGAGCATTTTTCAAGTGCTCGAGTTTAGGTTTTCCTTTCTTGTCCGCTTGCTCAATTTCATTCTTGTAAGGAAATTAATAAAAAAACCCTAAATTACCATGCCTCTGTAATACCCACATAGCATTTGGACCTTGATTTATCCTCTCATCCAAAAGCAGACATCTCCAAAAGCTCCATACATGACTCACATAACAGGGCAAGTGCTTACTTGCTGGGATGGTCTCCACCAAGCACTGGATCGCCTTCTATGATGATGTCCCACACAAGTGGGAGGCAAGATGCTCCTCAGCAGGTGAAAGTGAGCCTGCCCCATCAGAAACATTAGGCTGTCCTTGGTGGCAAAGCACTCCCCATCCTGAACAGAAACCTGCCAGTGCTGCTTCACTTGCATGGCCCACACTGGGCCAAGACAGTGTGGTTCTTAGCAAAGGCAGTCTGATGTCACTGGGAGGCTATTGCCTCCTGGCGCAGTTTATGCACCAAGCACGGACACCATCCACATTAAAGACTTCACTCCCCTTTTTTTCTCTTCTGTCCATAACAGGTGACAGTAGCCCTTGCAACATAAGAGTGTAACGTGGTTTAATGACACGTAAGCTGCTCATGCCTTACAGCCTACCAAGCAGCAGGAAAATTCAACACAATCTTGCTGCAGGAACTTAGCTGGTTTTAGTCTGCCACTCAATTTTTACCATGCGCACTTCACTGTACAATCAGATATATCTATTCCCCAAGGACTTAGGCACAGAGCAGAGCATGGATGTCACTCCTGAAAGCACCCTTTCTGGCCTAAGAGGGTCCAGCTAAGCACATATAAAACTATTTACAATGATAAACCAAAGAGGACATGGTTGAACCAGTCCTTTGGCAAAGATTAATATCTTTTTTCATTAAAAGGAATGCTTGTTTTCATGCAAAGTGAAAGGCTTTGCCTCAAAATCAAACCAATCTCTATGAAGAGGCTGAAAGGACGTGCAAATGACATCCACTTCTTCAGCAGAAGGGTGGCAATTGTGTGAACACTGGGTTTTGCTGTGAAGCAAGCCAACTGTCTCCAGAGTATGTGCCAGGGCATCTTGGTCACTCCATAAAAGTTATAGATGGGTCCTCTAGGTGAGATCAATGTGGAGAAAGCTACTGGAATTGAAGTATTCTGGGCTTCATATATAGCATGAGCTTTACCTTATAACTGTGCCAGACCTGGAGCACATGCGTGGTCAGACCCTCTACATGACATTTTTCCACCCCTGCACAGGGGCCATGCCCCCTCTCCATGCTGTGTCCCACAGCTCACACCAGAAACTAGCTCCACTCCTGCTTCCTGCTGCCAGTTCTGCCTGTAATTAATGACTGTGTGATGCTCACAAATGACTCACAGCTTTCTTCTAAAAGACAGACACACACAATGTGGCAAAAAGAAACCACATTAAATACTAAAATTTAGCAAAGCTGTGCTTTTTGCTCATGCCTAGCACAGTCCTCTTTCTGGTAGAAATATTTGCCTGTGGTTTTAACCATCGACCTTGATTTCTTGACCACAGTTTCTGAGTGTTTAGCATGGCTAGAGAAAGAGGACAGAGGAGGCAAAAAGTCTCCTGTGTGCTCCTCTACTTCTGGCCACCAGAGTAGAGCACTGCAGCCTGAGCATTGCTTTAATCCCCTAAGTTGCCAATGCTCTCGTGGGACATCTGCATCCATCCACACCTCCTTCACCCACTCACACCTTCTCTATCCTGTTCAGGGCAGGGGCCAGCAGCACAAGGCCGACCACAGGGACGGGGCACAGGGCAGTGGTTCGTCCTGATGGCTCATGAAATGGATGCAACACAGCACCAAGCTGTACTGACTTAGCTCAGCGCTTGGTGTAACTACTGCAGAAGAGCAGGAGAAAAAAACTTTTCCAGCCCACATCTTTTCTGTAATGCTTCAAACCATAGTGGCATCTATGGATGCCTGACTTTCCAGGGCTTCCAAAGGGGTATAATTACATACCACTTTCGCAACACAGTTGCACCTTCTAATCAACTCTTTTAATGCACTTAATATTTGTGTACTAGTGGTAGCTTCCAAATGTTCCCATGAGATACTTGTGTGATGGTCTGCATTTGAAATCAGTGAAAGCAGCCCAAGAATCTCATGCACCTATCTGAGTGAGGAAAAACATGCAGTTTTGTATCTAATGTGTAATGCAGGAGCTGATTAACTACGCAATCAGGGCAACTGTGCACTCAGGTGTCCTGTTATGTACATAGAAGCCTGTCTGAGACACATGATTGTTCCATGTCGCCTGCCTGACTGTCTGGACAAAACAGCCTTCAAGTTATGAGTACATTTTTCTTCACTAAATTGGAAAACTAGTTCCTAAGCCTTTATATATACAAGAAGTCTCTAGTCATGCCAGAAAGACAGCCAGGTTTCATGACTTGCTGCCTTGTGATTTAAACGTAAATGATGCTATGATTGCTGTATTAAGAATGTTAATAAAATAATGCAGTCAGGATATATTTCTTTCTCAGACATGACAAATAAAAAAGAAATTGCCAAAGCTTTCCTAGATCCAGGCATCTGACATTTCCATTACTCAGACTCCTTCAGAATTTGCCAGGAAATCTCGTGTCCGTATAACTCAACTATTCTGTATCATATAAATACATGAACAAATTTTGTAATATATAAGTTGATTGTGCTTTGATTACATTTTGCTTAGGCAGAATTGCAATAAATTGTTACCAACAGGGACAGAAGAATCACAACTGCAACAGATGCCATACTGGTTTTTGTTCTTTTTCAATGCAGACAAGGAAATAAACTTTTCTTCCTAAGAATAAACCTCCTTTGAGATTTTATATGCCACTTCTACTGACATGTCAAAAAAGGAGAAAGGAAACTGTAACGGGGTAATGAATATGTAATATTTTTATTAATTGAGATTATATGACTAAACCTATCACCATACTTGTCACTTGGAGCAAAATGATTTTCTGACTTAATTCAAGGTGTCTCCCTTCTGTTGGAATTAAACAGCTGGCATTCACAGCCACAAAGTGGGATAAAACCTCAGCATGCTAATTAGGGAAGCATCTGTTTTTTTAAAAATTATCCATAAAATCCCTTTTTGCAGCCTTTCCAAAGGCATGCCTGCAGAGACCCTCAGCCCTGCATCCCATCCAGTGGCAGGCTGAGATTGTGGGATGGCAGTCAGCCGTGGGACACACAGTGGCACCATCCACACGTGCTGCAGGTGGCAAGGCAGGAGCCATAGTCCATGACCACGTGCCAGACACAAGGATGGTGGGATGGCTGCTGCTGGACCTTCATCAGCACCAGGGGAGAGCCAGGGTGGATGTGCAGAGGGTACATGCAGAGCATGTGGCTGCTGCCTGCAGGAGGGGAACCAGCATGCCCGACCTGGTGTCTGGGAGTTGGGCATGTGAGCTGCCTGGCAAGGGGAGGGGATGAGCCAATGTGACAGCAACCCACAGACTCACCACCCAGCAGGATCAGTGGATGAGGGGGAAAAGAGGCTGGGAGGGGGTCTGGAAGAACAAACAGGTTTCCTCCCACGAGCACCTGGAGAAGACAGCAGGGACTGAAACCCTTCTCAAACAACTGCACCATCCCTTCGCAAGAAAAACACGTAAATCAGCTGCCTACAGGTTCACAGGTTAGTGCAAAGTGTCTCCCTCCAAAAATGGCCTGGCATTATATCCATCATGAATATTTACAACAAATATTATATAAGACACTAGAGCAGAGTTTGAAGAGTAGCTTCCTACAGAGTTGGTGTGAGATAGATGTGTGTCACACAGGTCTACAACTTGCACAGGACAAGGGTTTCACTGGCATCTTACATCTTTTGTGCTGCTCTAGTGATATACAGCAGCCAGCTGTGGCTGATGCTGCTTGTTGGACATATTGTGGCCTTGCTTTAACAGAGGTTCAGAAAGGAAACTGAAATTTTTGCTTCATCTGGTGCCCACAGCCAGAAGATCCAGGCTCTGTCTGCAGTTGTGAGCCCTGAGTAAATGATTGACAGCCTCCTATGAAATGCTCTGTACAACACTGGAGTTGGTAGCAGGCACCGTGGGATTAAAATGTCCCTGAAGAGAACAAAAACCAAGTGGACAGGGAAGAAGATTCAATGACATATGGAGATACAGTGGCAAAGGACAGTATTTTAGATCTTGAGACTATCTAGACACTCCTATCAGCTGCTGATACAGCTTTCCTGCAGAAAGACAGAAAAAAGCCTATGTTCAAGAAGGAGATCCAAATGTTTATGACGAGGTAATCCTCATCATAATAAATCTTTGTGACTGCAGGAGACTGAATTTAGATGTTGAGTGGATGCTGCCCAGCCCTTTGCATCAGTGGTCTGTGATGGCTGAGGATTAAGGTTAGGGAAGGGACATTGTCAAGACTGCTGTTTCTAAGATTTACTAAGGCTTACAGTAATTTTAGTGTTTACATTCACGTGTCACAATGAAGCAGCTCCTGTGCCCAATGAAGCTGACCAGGGTTTTGCTAATGGAAAAAATTCCACTTCTCAAATGGAGGTTAGACCAGGACTCGGAAGAAAATTTATGACATGGGTTAAACATAGACTTCCGTTTTGTTTGTAAAACCTAAGCACTAGGCAGATGTTTTCCAGGATATGTTGACAGTTTCAAATCTTCTCTGAGGCTGACTTCTGCCAAGATGCCAACCCGTTTCTGATACACTGCACACGCCACAAGATTGCACCACCAATAGCCCCTCAAGGGATGCCCAGCAGTCAATAGCATCTGCATACAGTAAATCTGACTTAATCAGAGATTTCTAACAAAATGCACTAACAATGCAAACAGAAAATTTTTAGACTAACTTCAGATTACGCACCATATTTTCTTAGTTAGGCATGGGGTCTTTTCCCAGTGGTTAGGGAGTTATTTTTAAGACAAAAAAATATGCAATCAATTCAGTCTGTGGATTTGGGGAATGCAAATGAGATTGGCTGATACACATAATTTCTCTGTTGTAAAGAACCCTCCTTCTCCACCGCAGACCCCACAAGAAGCCTTTATTGCCTCCACAGAGTGTACAGCAGAGGTCAATGGATTATACCATTCTTCAATAAAATGCTGTGGAAATAATATGCTTAAAACAAATAGTGCTTGCTTGAAGGTCCCTAATTTGAAACAGAACCTTAATCCTCAACATGGGAGTTACTAGGTTCATGGAGATGCAGGAAAATATAACCTTGCCGTTCCTATAAAATGGCATTCAAATACAGCCAAATTGTGACCTTCTGAAGCCTGGAATTAAGAAAAGTCTCAGCAGATGTATCATAGGTTGGCAGCTCAATTCCCATCAATTTCCCTGCATTGAGTGTGGCCGGGACAGCAGCTGCAGGGATCCTAGAGGCTTTCACTGCAACTGCTCTTTCTGGTGACCTGGAGCCCTTGGGATGCTGGGCATGAGAAGCAGAGAGTTATCACTCACTGGCTTTCAACACTGTCCTTGGAGCAGCAGAAAATGGAGACTTGACTGAAAGACAGTGAAGAGGTGAGGAACTGCAGTTGGAAGATACAAATGTCAGAGAAGCAAGAGACGGAGAAGCCCAGCCAGGGGAAGCTGGGGCGCACAGGCAGTGCCTCCCTGGCCTACGTCAGGGACAGAGTGAGTGTGGAGGAGAAAAAAATGGTGAAGAGGAAAAGGTCTGGGGATGTATAGGAGTCTGGAATGTCGAGGAAGGAACTGGGACTAGTAGAAGGAGGAGAGAGCTTTAGGGAAAGAGAGTCCTCAAGTCACAAAGACATGGTCATACAAAGGCAGGAGTGTCTGCATCTGCTTCCCTCACTATCTAAGAACAGAGTTTAGGAGATCTCAGACCTCTTCCATCTTATTGTAACAGATGAAACCTACAGATAAACTGTGCCGCATACCTCCCTCCATACATTTGTAACAATGACACTTTATAACAAGGTTACTAGCAGATACAGAGCATACAATTGTAGCTCTCTACTGTGCAAGTAATATTGCTTTAACACACCATGAAAGTGCACTAAAGGACTTGTAATGAGGTTCAGATTACGAATCTTCAGAAGACATTGTCTTTTTTTTGTCTCTTGGATATATAAGAAAGATCCTCCTGAAGCATGTGACTGACAGCACTGTAGGTTGAAGAGAAGAGGATAAGATGGCACAAAGTTTTTCCTGTAACATCTTATTTCTGTTTTTTAAACTCTGGGTGTCCTGCATGTGCTTATCATGCCTCTACATACATTTTTGCTTGCTAATTTCCTGGGTCTTTGTCACTGCAGGTGTCCTTTGGTGGACATGTCCCTGGTGCACCTGCCTAAGGAACTAACTTCTGCTGAAGTTGCTCTGGTGCTGGCTCTCCCAAGGAGATGCCATGTCCTCAGAACTCTTTGTGCTGCCATTCAGTGAAACCTAGACAGGCTGGAGAGTTGGACAGGGAGAAATCAAATGAAATAAAACAAGGGCAAGTGTAGAGTCTTGCATCTGGGAAGGAATAACCCCAGGTACCAGTATAGGTTGGGGATTGACTTGTTAGAGAGTAGCATGGGGGAAAGAGACCTGGGGGTCCTGGTGGACAGCAGGATGACCATGAGCCAGCAATGTGCCCTTGTGGCCAAGAAGGCCAATGGCATCCTGGGGTGTATTAGAAGGGGTGTGGTTAGTAGGTCAAGAGAGATTCTCTTCCCTCTCTACTCTGCCCTGGTGAGGCCACATCTGGAATATTGTGTCCAGTTCTGACCCCCTCAGTTCCAGAAGGACAGAGAACTGCTTGAGACAGTCCAGCACAAAGCCACAAAGATGATTAAGGGCGTGAAGCATCTCCCTTATGAGGAAAGGCTGAGCCAGCTGGGTCTCTTTAGTTTGGAGAAGAGGAGGCTGAGGGGTGACCTCATTAATGTTTATAAATATGTAAAGGGTGACTGTCAGGATGATGGAGCCAGCCTCTTCTCAGTCTCAACCAATGATAGAACAAGGGGTAACAGGTGCAAGCTGGAACATAGGAGGATCCACATAAATATGAGAAAAAAATTATTCACAGTGAGGGTAACAACGCTGGAATGGGCTGCCTGGAGAAGCTGTGGGGTCTCCTCCTCTGGAGGCATTCAAAACCCATCTGGACATGTTCCTGTGTGACCTGTTCTAGGTGGTCCTGCTCCGGCAGGGGGATTGGACTAGATGATCTTTCAAGTTCCCTTCCAATACCTAACGTTCTGTGATTCTGTTAAACTTGCTCTAATCTCTTCAAATATATGACATTTATTTGATAATCTAAGTTCCCTAAGTGTGTCAAAATTGTAAAAAGCCTATCTCTAGGAAAAAAGAACCCCTGTCACTTCACTTGGGCTGTTCAGGGGACATTTAGAACTATTGTCTCTGATTTCTAATTCAGTTGATCAGAGCAGATTTTGGATATATGAGAAATCCTTAGCTTCTGAAGCTGGGGCACATAGATGGTGGAGAGGAGAGGAAAAATGAGAAAGAAAAAAAAAAAAAAGAAAAAAAGAAGAAAAGAGAAAAGAGAAAAAAGAGAGAAAGAAAAAGGAAAGAAGGAAAAAAGGAAAAAAAGGAAAAAAGGAAAAAAGGAAAAAAAGAAAAAAAAGGAAAAAAAGGAAAAAAAGGAAAAAAAAGAAAAAAAAAAGGAAAAAAAAAAGGCCTTCAAACTGATCTTGTGATTTAACATGATTCATCTTCATTCCACAGTTCATCTCATTTTAGGAACTTATATTCTTCCTAGAGCTTTCTCAGTAAACTTTATTTTGTGAAACCTTGCTTTATTCCCACTATTATTTATCCTGTTTCCTCCTCCTCTTTTTTTTCCACCTTTTCATTAGGTCTTCATAAGCAAAACATCCATCCATCCATCCATCACATACACCTACAAAGAGCATGTTATGTGCTTTTCACTCGCAATAATGGCTGTAGACAAACATACACAAAAACTGTCACTTGCACTAACATATTTCATTTTAACTACAAACCTCACATATTTATGTGCCAAATACAAAACCAAATTAATTTTATATCCTTTATGAAATTAATGAAATCTGTTTTTCCACATATGTATATTTTGTTACCCATCTTTCTTCATAATGTTTCCTGTGATACCACCACCAAGTAAGGAAGTGTATGTCATGGGGCTGTCTGGAGTTACACACAGGTTCTTTTGCTAGACAGTGTACAGATATATGAACTTCCTAGATTATTGCTTCCAATGTCTGAAATGTATGAGTTCTGTTTAGCCTTCCCTCAGAACAGTGCTAGTCACTGTACGGCAACTATTCTGTTTTAAGAACAGAATTAACTAGATACCTCTATTTTTTAGCCAAATATGGTTTACACAGACCAAATGTAACTTGGAGGAAGGTTAGCAGATACACAGATTGCAAAAAAAAAAAAAAAAAAAAAAAAAAAAAAGAAACTATGAAGCCTAATTTCCCTGGGCAATTGAGCTAGAAAAAAAGAAGTGTTGTATGAGTGACAAATTAAATTAAAATTAGGGT
>WTSP01000382.1:4098-57231 GCA_025331215.1 Actenoides lindsayi | reverse complement strand
AGTTCTGGGCCCCTCAGTTCAAGAAGGACAGGGAACTGCTTGAAAGAGTCCAGCGCAGAGCCACAAAGATGATTAAGAGAGTGGAGCATCTCCCTTATGAGGAAAGGCTGAAGGAGCTGGGTCTCTTTAGCTTGGAGGGGTGACCTCATTAATGTTTATAAATACGATAAGTGCGAGTGTCAGGAGGATGGAGCCAGGCTCTTCTCTACTATGTCCAATGATAGGACAAGGGGCAGTGGGTGCAAGCTGAAGCATAAGAGGTTCCACAGAAACATAAGGAAAAACTTTTTCTCTGTGAGGGTGACGGAGCACTGGAATAGGCTGCCCGGAAGGGTCGTGGAGTCTCCACTGGAGACATTTAAAATGCACCTGGATGCGTTCTATGGGACCTTCTCTAGGTGGTTCTGCTCTGGCAGGGGGGTTGGACTAGATGATCTTTCGAGGTCCCTTCCAACCCTTAACGTTCTGTGATTCTGTGGTTGGAGGGAAATCTCTGGGGAGAAGACGGGAGTACCACCCTCTTCTTAACACATACTGTGATTTCTTGGTGCTTGGATGTTTCAAGGCCAGCAGGTGCAGTTGCAGGGGCAAGGTGTGGGTAAGTCTCTGCTAAAGTCAGGGCTATGTGGAGAAGCATTGTAATGTGGTCAGAAAAAATAAGCCACCTGATATTTGAGCCCCAAATACTACACTGCACTGACTTTTCATAACTTATTTATTTTACCTTTTTTACTATTTAGTCTATTAAGATTTTAGGTTAAGGCCATGCTTAAATAAATCTCTTTCTTCTAGATTAAGGTTCTCAATCAACTGCTTCTAAACTCCAAAACCTCCCCTTTATCCATAAATCTTGGAAAGAAAAGACACTTTACATAACACTACTTTTCTCTTCTGTGTTGCCCTGGCACAAACCCTATGTTCCTGTCCTAGGAATCGATGCTCTAATATGTAGCTTGTCATCAAGTCAGACACGCTGGTGATCCCAGCACATCTCCCACATTACCAAATATGTGAGCAACACCTGCTACCAGTGTCTACGAGACTGTAGTCATCAGCACATAAAGAGCACTCAACTAGGCCAAGACAGCATCAAAAAGTATTTCAGACTCAGAATTTGAGAGAAAACTACGAGAGATAATGAGCATCTGTCAAAAGAAGTCATTTTAACATAGTGTTTTTGCAGCCATTTACTTCCCACCCAATTGCCATGAATTGTTCCAAGATCACACAAAGCATGCATTCTTGTTCTGCCATTTCAGTGAGATTTTTTGAAAGATAAAGACCTAAAGCTCCTGCCAAATTGCCTTCTGAGCAACTGCCATGGCCTCATTATATATCACCAAGCACAACTCATGTGAACAGACAGCAAAAACAGACCCGAAAGTGCCACTTCTCGCCACCAGCCCTTAGGTACCAAATCTTGGCCACACCGGTATGCAGGAATGGCTACATCACGTCACACCAAAGATATACTTCAGTATACTCTTCCACCTAAAATTTAATTCAGTTATGCATAAGACTAGTAAATGCATTTTTAAAATTATTTTCTCTGTTACAGATATGTGATTTTACATACATCTATATACATAAACAAACATACATGCATGTACACACAGTCATTTGCTCCAACGTTAATAAGGTAAAGATACCGTGAAAGCTGATGTGCAGTTTATAAAACAATTTGCTGACAGAATGAGCAAAATCCAGATCAGATGTAAACATTTATACTAAGGCAAAGAAAAGTGACTGAAAATTCTCAAAATTTATTCTACTTCTCTAACAGAACTGAAAAAGAATTGATCAAATCCTTACCGTGTGTTTGGCTTCAGGTTCTCAATAGGCAAATGAGTAGTTCCTGCAGTCCTGGTTGACCACTTATTCTTTAAAAAGTCATCATAGGAGGCACTGTAAACCAGATAGCCTGTAAACAGGAAAGACAAATAGTTGTGAGGATTCCAAATACATTTTAAATAAATTACATGCCTAGGTGTCGTGGTAGATTTTATGGGTTAAAAGGAGTGGAAGCATCTTTGAATATGAAAATGATTTGATACCTAACTCTCCTGGAAAATCTCAGGCTACAATTTCCTGTCATTAGCTAATAATGATGGAGCATTACATCAGAGGATGGTACCCAGGTGGAAATTCTAATTTAAAATGCAGTGAAGGCAAAAGAATGACAGAAGCAATCCATTCACTGTTTTAAGTGATACACTGACTGTGTAGCAACTAGTTTATTTACAAATACCAGTTGGGTTTTTTTGAAAGAAAAAAAAAAAAAGTTATGCAAACTGCACTTGGTAAGATACTGGATCAACAGTCCTGAAGAATGCTTGAAGAATGAAGCACTGTGGGACAGACACCATATAGCCTATTCAAGTGCTACCTTCTCCCTTCCCAACCATTATCACTGCTTCAGCTCCACCACCTCCCACACCTCTGCCATGACTGTCAGCTGCAGAGCTGGGTAAGGCTCCTCAAAAACTGGATGATAGTACTAAGGCCGTGGTCTTTTCCAACACTCTCACTTCAGATTATTGGGGGTCCACTGACAAACAGGGGTTATTAATTTCTGAAATATTTTGGTTATTTAGTGCTTTTCCAGCAACTTTTGAGATTCATTCTTGAAGTCAGCTGCACTTCTCTCTGGCTCTCAAAAGGTCTAAAGACATTAAAGGAGATCTAATTTAGTACACATATTCCTCATCCCTGAACCTTGCTTGTCAGACTGATATTTTACAGAGTTTTCAGTAAAAACAAGGTAAACATAGCCTGGGCCACAGACTCCACTGGAGATAATCAACGCTAACACGTAATTTTCCTACCAAAAAAGTGAACTAGAAGATCACCAAGCCAGAAGCCCTTCTACAGGCAGACTGCTCCTGTTGCCATGCTCACAGCCAGGCAGGACCCAGACCAGCTCCAGCTATGCAGTCACCTTTGCTCAGAGCGGACTGAAGCCATGTGTGAAAGATGCTCCAAAGTCAGGCTGGGGAGGTGTCTGTGGTGCAAGTGAGGGCACTACCTGGGGGCAGAAGTGCTCAGCCGAACAAAGTGCTATCACAACTAACATCCAGGTAAGAAGCAGTACCTTCAGAACCACTGGCACAAAATCAGTGCCAAAATCTTCAGATAACTGCACCAATAAGGGCTGGTCAGTCTGGCACTGAGGGGTGACAAAGGGAGCTTTCTTGCTCCTCAGAAAGCAGCTCATCTCCCTCAGATAACTGCACTGTGGAACTTCATGAATCATTGCCTTAGTTTAAGGCAAAAACAGTCATTTAAGAAAACCTTCCCCACTATCCCATCAGGACAGCAACCCTCAGAAGAGTACCTGTTACCATGTCTCCTCGAGCAGGTTTGGCCCAGTCCACGATGACAAAGGAGTGACAGCCTTCAACTGCCACAACAGTGATGTTGTGAGGGGCTTTCAGGGGACGCAGATCTTTCTCTCTGAGGTCATTAGGGATGATTTCATCGAGGCTCTCCACTTGGAAGTGCTCCAGGGCCTCTGTCAAGGAGCAGGGGGCTGCTGAATCTTTATTGAGATAAGTCACATAAGGAGCTGGAAGAGACAGGGAAGGGTGATGTTTTGTTAGCAGTTTGGAGGTACCACAGAGTAGCACACTGGCTGGCAATTTCCTGAAAAGAAGAGAGTCAAGTTTTGTGAGGCATTTTAAAATTTCTCCCCTTCCAGCCCAAAGACGTTTCACTGCAGCCAACAAAGCAGGGCTTGCATTCAATTTGATTGATGAGCAGGGAGAATGGGATGTCAATATCCAGGACCACCCCACACTCATAACAGCACCTATTTATGCAAAGACAGAAGGACCGTCTTTGCTACAAGAAGCAGATGAGCGCAGTCTGACTGCAGGACCTCCAGCTGCTCTGGAAGATGAGGTGAAAATGTCACCCAAACTCTCTGCCTTTCCACACATGGGAACAGATCCCTGACAGGGCCTTAGATCATCTAAGATTTTACAGGTCTAAGTGATTGGTTCTTACATAAATATCCTGGAGCTGGAGTGAAACAACAAAGGGAACAAGAATAGTAATTCCAAGGTGAAATCTGACCATGTTAAATGAAAAGGTTATTGCTGTGGTCCCCTGGGTACTAAGGGACCAGCAGTCATGAGTCCGTACCTTCCAGACATGTGCTCCCGACCTATAACTTTTATTTTTAAAAGCTTTATACTGACTGGAATTGCACTTCAGTTCAGGAAAAGACTAAACCATCCTTTTATTGCTTTAAAAGTCACTGTAACATTCTAAGTAAGGACTATAAAACTTGCTTTGGAAATGTTTATTCAGTTGCAATAATACTATTTGTTGAAATGGTAATATTATTTCCCTAGTGCCTTGAAATGATCACAAACCAACATTTCTTGGTTTATCTTATTGGATTTCATGCCCTAAAGGGGTTTTTTCCAGATCTTGCAATGAAGTTAATTTTAGCCTCTTCAGCTAAATGAATCAAGAAGCACTGTCAGTGAGAGAGCTGAAGAGAAACATCATGAAATTGTTTGGACAGGGAAACTGAAGATGCACTGGAAAAAGTCTTGGCATATATAAACCCAAATTTTTTACTCCATCAGCAAAGCTCCACTCTAAGCCACGTGAAGCTTGTGGATATTGGAAGGGAAGACATGAGTCAAAGCTCCATCCCCTGAACTCCCATCTGAAACGCCAGTTGAGCCAGCAGCTGACCTGACCTCAGTTCAAATGCCAGAGGTTTGTAAAGGGCTGCTGGGTGTCACCAGTTTGGGGTGGAGGCTGGAATGCAGTGCTCTACCACCTCCAAATCCCTCCAGTCTGGGATCCACTGCTTCTTTGACAAAGAAGCAGAGCGGCTCTGATGTCATGAGCTGTGACACCCACCAACACACTTGAATGGCTCACATAAAAGAGTCAGCCTCATAGCTCATGTCAATGTAATGGGAGCTCCTTCATGAAGTTCCTTCTACAGAGTAAAGGTACAAATAGCAAAGTCAAATTTATCACTACTAGTTTTACTTTTTGGAAAGTTTATATCCAAAATACCATTCATTCCTTGGCTTTGAAGCACACCTTTGACATACATGCTTTTGCAAGGTGGGTGAAATCACTGGGGTTGCATGAGTCACTGGAAAAGAATTAGCTTCCCCAGAGGAAGAGTCATACCTACATGGAGACTTGCACTGATTGAACTATTGGTGTGACCTTAGTAGTTGAGCTGAACTCAGCTCCAGAGCAGACATTCTTGCTCTCTTTCTGAGTTCAGCTAAACCAAACACAATGCAAAATACAAAGCAGTACATTTACACTGAGAGTACAAAGGTTTGCGCTGCCTCAACGGAATTGGTGTGGGTCCACATGCAAGCATTGAAGCTATGAACAAAGTACTGCTGTTTGGGTTTCCCAGGTGGCAGTCCTTACAAGGACCACACACTAGTCTGTTGGATGTGTTTGTGCAATGATCTCAGCTTAAGGGCTGACCTTTGTAGAACAAGAATTCTTTGCAGCACAAGTAGTAAACTATATAAACGAAAGGATGTCCTTACCAGTGAACCGTTTCTTCCCAGCAATATCATATTCTGACACAGGACCGGTGCCAACAACACTAGTCTCTGGATAGACAACTTCCGATTCTGTCGTTGTAGAAGTAGTGGTGGTAGTAACAGTGGTTGTGGTCGGTGGCAAAGTACTCTCAAAAAACTCGTAGTCTTCAGAGGAAACATGAGATGAAAATGTTAGCCTGCTTCATTTTATTTTGGCTTAAATATGAGAAGGGAAACATTTCTGTCACCAGCCACAGTCCCAAAGGCGAGCCACACACCCTGCCCTAGTTGCCACACTCTCCTTACAGGCCTCTAAGTCAAGGTTGGTCACATCTCAGTCTTGAAAGGGTTTCTACAAAACTCATGGACAGCAAGCACAAAGTCTTTGCTTTAGAATACTAGTGTCATTGCTGATTTAGACCTTGCTCTCACAGATAAAAAGGATGACAAACCAATATATTCATCCAGCAACATCCTGAACACATTTCGTCTGTCACCTCTCCTCACAATCTCTCACCACTGCTTGACTAAGCTCCCATTCACCAACGTGTCCCCTTGAACCCAATTCCAAAGAAAGAAGACAAGGTAAAAAACAATCCAAATCAAGTCACTCTCAATAGACTTTTAGAGTTAAACAGTACCATCATCATATATCACATATGCCTCTGGAGTTGCTGTCACATCTGAATCCAGTCCTGAGAACGTATCTATTGAAGGAGAAATAAAAATACGCTGTAAGAATTCAATTGCCTCATCTCTACCCTCCTAGTAAAATACTTCTGGAATAAAGTTTTTAAAATAAAAATCTTTAGCCAGATGATTTGTAAAGAAACAAAATAACTGCCTAGTTTCTAGATAACAATGACAGTCTGCTCTCATATTTAGGATAACAGATGAGTACCTAACTGCAGTAGCCAAGAGTTTTGCTGGGGGAAAATGGGTTCAGGGCTGCTACTCAAAAGTGGGAGGATGCACTTTCCAGGAGCTCTGCGTCAGGTCACAGCAGCTCTAGAGCAAAGGTAGGCTGCCAGCAACCATGTAATGCTCAGGTCAGGATTTGACGACATTTTGTAGGCTCAGGAGCAGAAAATGTGAGACATTTATACACACAAAAATCCAACAAAGTATTTCAAATAAACTGAAAACTTCTCTTCAAATATTTTTGCAGAGAAATAAATATCAAACAACCCACAGAGCCACAAAATTTACAGATTGTGTCTACGCTAGTAGCCTAAAAGGAATGGATTTCTAGAATAAAATAATTGGTGCTGGATTTTCCAGGGTTTTACTTTGTACTAGCTCTAGTCTGATCCTGTGGACTGAATGCCCGTTACAGGTTGTGACACATATATGTCATCCTGAAGCACTACTTCTGCTTTAGTTTCATCCAACAGGAACTCAGTTTGTGCACACCGAGATTGCTCCATGATGTAAACAAAAGCATAACAAGAAGAGATGATTGTGAGGTGAACAGCAAAACCACTCTCCTGATCCACCCCAAAAACCAACGCAAATGCACCCACAGACTTCACAGATACCTATCCCTATGTATTATCTCAGTATCTCTGCAGGTCAGGTATCCAGCACCAGATACACCAGTCATCAGGTATCTCATCTTGTTAATCCTGAAGGCTTCTCTGAGAACTCTGAGAAATGCATTTCTCCACATGTTATTCAGAGAAGCCAAAGAGTACACAAAGCTCACATTAGCCATGAAAAGTAACGCAAACAAAGCAAAAGCACTGTGCTGGAACCCACTGTGGGTACAGTAAGACGTCTTCAATGAAATGCTGGGCCTGAGGAGAGGTCAGTGTGTCAACAAAACCAAGAGAAATACAGCTTTGACCTCACAGAAACTTTGATACTGCACAGAAACTGCTAATGTTCCTGTACACTTGGTATGAAAGCAACAATGTTATTTTTACTAAACCAGAAATATAAACAATGTCAAACTTCATCTGCCAATATCTAATAGTTCACAAATATAATCTGAATGATACATTTTCATTTTGCATTTCTGTTGTTTTGGGTTTTTTTATTTAGAACCAACAATTATTGTACAAGACTGATGTTTTTCTACTATAATAAGTTTCTTTTAAACACAAACTAGTGATGTTACTGCCAAAATAATCTTTGAAAACACAGGAAATGGATTAATTCTTGTCAGACTTTCATACAGCAAAATCTGACATTTTCACATGGCAGACTTCTGCAGCCACTCTTCAGGAGATCATCCACGTGGAAGCCACTTGACTTCTCTAAGGGTACATGAACTCACCTTTGACTACATCAAAGTAAACAAGAGGCTCAGATATGCACAAATTTGAAGTTCTTCATGAGCAGATTTCAACTCACTCACACCTATTTGCTAATCAGCCTTTAGCCTATGTACAATCCCGCAAAAATAAATTTTATTTTCTGGTTTTGTACTTTTTCAATCTCTTCTATTTCACTATCTATGCTTCTTTAGCATTAGCTGTGGCATGGTGACAACAGGGATACTTCCCAAAAGACGTCTCACTTTTCTGTACCTACACCAGCTGCAGTTCTCCAATCTGCTCAACTATCCTTCGCTGCAGCTCTTCAGTGAACTCTGCCTGTACCAAATGAGGCTGTCTTGCTATGTCCACTTGCCATAGTCTTTTGGCATCTTTAAGGACAGTGGACTGAGGAAACATCACTTGATTTTATCACATGTAACATGTGGCTAAGACTCCACCTTTTTTTTCCTTGTGAGATCATGAAAAAAGTTTAGCTGATTTCACTGACAAATCACGCTTGTGTGGCTAAACTTTTTGAAAGTTAAAGACTGATGAATCTAGTAAAATGTTGACAATAAATTCTGCTGGGTTGAGCAAAATTCCTGCCAGAGAGTAAGCGAATTTGCCAAAGCTTAAGTAGAATGTTTGGCAGTGGGTTTTGGCACTTGCAGCCCCAGGCTGTTTGTGAGTAAAGCACTTAACAACAAATATCAAGCTTTGGCAGAAAAAGTACCTCATTAAATTATCTGAAGTATTTTCCAGACTCAGATTAAAGGGAAAGCACAAGATAAAAATATGATTTGGAAATGGTCATGGGAAAACTGCATTAAATGTTTTGATAGTTCTAGTAGTTGTTTATCCCTCTTGAAACAGACACTGCACTTGTTAAACAAAATAAACTATCATTAAATAAATAACATAAAGATGATTTCTTTTCACATAAGTTCCTCTGTGGAACAGGTAGCTTGCTGATCTGCATTTGTCCAATGTTGAGGCAGGTCACCAGGAGGAAAAAAAATACAAAAAAAAAGAAAATAAAAAAACCCCTACATAATTACTCTTCAGAGAAACTTCGATAATTGCCAGGTAGGGACTAATACTGCTCAAGCTATATAGCAGGTAAGAAGTAGAAATCCAGCACTATCTTATCTTTCAGTCTTCCACCCTGATGTGTTTGCAGACATACTGTCAAAATGCCAGACAGTTTAAGAGTGACTTACAGGCCATTCTCACTGAACATGTAACCTGTGTAAAAAAGCAGTTTTCATGCCTCTAGCAAAGCTCAAGTATTCAGCAAGCCCATCTGGTAAAAGGCAAAAAAATCCAAGCAGAATGTTTTCAATGTTCATAAAATTACATGAAAATTCCCCAGCACACAACTCTGCTAAAAATAATACTGCAAAGCTTTTTGTTATTCAGCTTTTGGAGCCTATACTCAAATTAACCCCAGCCATATTTCATGAACTCTTACTGTTCTTATAATATGTAATCTCAGAAGAGGACTTAAGGTATAAAATGGCACAGGCCAAAGAGAGAAAACATTACAGGATATAAGCAACATTTAAGGTAAGCAAAGGAGCTTGTGGAAGTGGGAGGGACTCCAATTTTGCCAAAAATCACAGTCCTCTTTAGGGAACTTTGAAAATAGCAGGGTGACCATATATAATAACATATTTGTAATACTTTCGTAAATACACTTAAGAACAATGACAGCACCAAAGGGAAAACCAGAAATCTTCAAAGAAATATTTCATGATGGTCATTTCTGTTCACGTTTGTGTGTGTGTATACATCAATGCATATGCATATATGCAAGCACACTTCTATAAATACACACTTTCAAACATAGGACATATTAACACTCTAAATAATTTCAATTCCACCCGTACAATGCATTAACTTCTCTGACTCATTACTTACCTGGTGTGGTTGGTAAGGGAATTTTCAGAATTCTGTTTCTGAGATCCTTTCCAAAGATGCCTTACTTAGTGTCATTGTGAGTTACTGAAGACCTATCTTCCCATGTGACTTCACTCTTCAAAGCAATAATTCAGCTTCCTAGGACGTGGTTACATGACCTACTTGTAAATCTACTTTGGCTTCAGAGACACAGACAGGTGTATGGGGGAAAGGCAAGGGAGGGTTAATTACCTACTGGCTATTGCTGTTGGCAGATGTCTGACTGCCAACACGTTGTTTAGGTTGTGGCCATGCTGCTGATGCCTATTTGTAGACTGAATTGGGGATTAACTACAAATGGAAAGGGTGAAGACTACCATGGTGCTCCCTGATCTGGTTGTGAAAAATAAGCAGCTAACTGGTTTGCAATGCAACATTCAGGTGATGAAAGGGTAAAACTTGGTAGGAACAGGCTCAACACCCGAAGAGTCTAGTGTATTTATATTTATTTACTTTGGATTTCACTTTAGCACCACCTCCTAAGCTTGTATAACTGCAACAGGGAAATAACAACGTGCACCAACACTGTTTCATATTTTCATTTGAGAAAGAAATTAGTGTACAACTTCCCACCTTATCTATACAGAGCCAGGGTTGTCTTTCCCCAGCTTCATCTGTGCTGTGCTACATTCCTGCTAGGCAATCTCTGTCTCCAAGGGCTGGCAAGAGAACAAGAATCTCACTTTACAATAGCTGTTTCCAACATGTCTCAAAAGTAAGACTTTGCAGAATTTGTTGTAAGAAATGAACAAAAATAGACAAAATGTATAGTGTCTTCAGGTCCTTCCCTGTCCTGAACTGCAGTGAGAACTTCCTTATATGTGAGTGTTTTGGCCACAAAACTACTGCCTATACTTGTGCTCATGTGCATAAATATATGTGACAAGACTGGATCCAACACAAGGTATGAATTTTGATGAAATCAACGTATTTCCACAAAAAGAATCAGCTTTGGGGAAAGCTGACATTTTCCAACAGAAAAAAACATTTAACACCCAAACCCTTCTTCAGCTGCTCTAATCTCAGGTCTTATCACAAGGGCCAATATCTTCAGAGTCAGATTCCTTCCAGCTTTACATTTGTGTAACTGTGCTGTACAAACAGCACAACCAAAGAAGCACCAAAGTTAATTACCTTCTGCATTGCATTCTGGCAGGCCATCGAACCCCAACAGCAAGTTGCCCTCATCATCATACTGTCCATAGGTGCCTGGAGGACAGGTTGAGGGTGGTTTCTCAGTGGGTGGCTCAGGGGTGGTTGGTTCAGGAGTGGTGGTGGTAGTGGTAGCAACAGTTGTTGTAGCGGTTGTAGTAGTTGTTGTAGTAGTTGTTGGGGGTGTTGTTGTAGTAGTAGTTGAGGGCGTGGTTGTTTTCTTAATCATTTCAAGACCAATGAGAGGTTTTCCTCCAAGGCTTATTATTGGTTTATCTTGTGCACTTGCCACAGGTTTACTAAATCTGCCATGTCCAAACAAAGGTAATCCATCAGGACTCACCATTGGGGCACCCTTTTCATCTAGAAGAGAAAAACAACCCTAAAAAATCTCACCATTAATCTTTTTCAGGTTTACAGCATGATATTTATCAACAGAAATACCACAAGAGCACTGAGAGTGCTATTATAGCCTCTGGTAACTAAGCTGACAGAGAAGAAGGTTGTTATCTAGGAAAAAGGCATGGCTAAGGAAGCTGGAAAATGGTTCAGAAGAACTTCAGATAAACCACAGCAGTTTTCACTTTTATCAGTTGTTTGATAAACACTGCTTGAGAAAACTGCAGGAAGGTTTCACTTCAGAATCACAATGTGCAGACAGTGTCTGCATTTAATCTAAGTCAGGCTTGGAACTGCTGATGAAAGGTATAATGAGTCCATATTCTGCTCCCTAATGTCAAACATGTGCAAGGAAAAACTGTGATGAGCTGGTGGGATGCTGTCACCGCAGATAAACTTCTGTGCCAAACTCTAGATACTGCAAATATTCATGGTAAACAGTTCAGCAGCAGGCACTGAATTTGCATTCAAGAGATCTATATGAGTGGACTGATACAAAAACATCAGTGTTTTCACAAATCACATACAAGGTTTTTTATTATTTGTGGTCTGTTTTAGAAGAAAAAATAAAATAATCACATATATATATCTGGTACAGTGCTAGAGGTGGGGAATATTTATTTCTGTGCTTACAAAGATACAAGCAAGAATAAATCCTTATTCTGGCTCAGTTCTGCAGTCCTTTTTAATGGTGGCATGGACTTACTTGGTTGACACTTGTTGCCTTGTACTCTGGAGCCCCACAGGGTGACCCAAAGCCTCCCCAGGTCCTGCAATGTGCTGACTGTCTAATGGAGACCTGATGTACAAGCAATTCCAAATGGCTTTCATGGGATCTGGGTACGCTCAAAGTGCTCAACAGCTTAAAGACATGTGCCATGTGCATAAAAACTAGATTTTTTTTCTGTAAGAAGGAAACTGTTACTTACCAACAATTGTGCGTCCATCCCCTCCCAGTTTCACTCGGAGAGGTTTGCCTTGGGAATCTTGGAGGTATTTTCCTTCAGTATTTAACACTAGCCCTCGGTCAAGATCTACAATCTAGAAACAATATATGAACTCAAGTTTAGCTGACAAAAAGCAGGAGAAATGAAATTTCACAGCAACACAAATCCTGGGGAAATTCAGATGCTAAGTGTGATGTTCAGGAATAGCTACAACACCCACAAACTTATAAAAGCAAGTCACTAATTATATAGTGATCACTAAGAAATCACTGCTGAAAAGGTCAAATCCCCAGAAGCTGGACTCCAGAGTTGCACAACAACCATATTCCTACCACCTACCTACTGTAGTTCTCACATGCAAGGAAGCAACTGCCTTGATTTTCTTGGGCTGTGCAACTCCTAAGGAGGTTTCCTGTAATACCAATTTGAGTATGACCCTGAGTCCTTTTGAAGATGGGACTTAAAAATAAGTCTACTGATCAAAGAAAACGGAAGAATTATATTAGTTAATTTAGACTAAAACAGCAGTGAAAACAAAGTAGCTAAGATTTTAACTGGGGTAGGAGACTGAATAAAAGCCTCTGTCTCATAAAACAAATCTGTCTGAGAGCTTGGGTTGAACTAAAGAGACAACTGCAGTTAAAATCCAGTTCTCACTGCTCTTTCAATCCAAAATAGCTGAACTGTATGTTGTTTTAACATGAGGTAACAGACACTGAGCCACAGAACACAAAAACACAAAACGTGTTGAGTGCCAGGAGGAAACTGGGAAGAGGACGTGAGCAGCAGTTCCAGGTTGGCAAGCCAGACTTACATTTGGTGCTGGGGAAAAGACTGTAGAAGGAAGGCGAGCAGAATACAAGATCAGTCTCTGAAGCACTCCAGACCCCAGATGTTGACATAGATCCTCTTGCTTTACAAGGTGTTCATCCTGCTTGCAGTAACACCCTCCTCTTGTGGGGTAGAGAAAGGGATGCCCCACAGTCTCCCAAGGACCTTTCTAGTCCACTTTTTGGTGTCTATTTAAAAGGCTTTGGACATACTTTGCAAAATGCCTCCCTTGAATGTGACATGCTGGATGCATGTTTTTATGTTCTTCTAATGCAAATGGTAAGATTGAAGTGGCCGTTATGTGCCATGCCGTGTGTGAGCCGCTCTGCTGATGCCAGGAAGACTGATCATAGTCTCCTTCTGCTCAAAGTTTGGGCAAACATGCAGGAAACACCAGTTCCTTCCCTGCATTGATTGGTTATAAACTCACTGGTAAGGATTTTAAAAGACAAGGTTGGATCAGGTAGGCACCTAGTGGGGCTCTCTTATCAAGGGCATCTGAGCTCTTCTGAAAATACCACCAGAAACATCTCTGTATGAATGACAAAATGCTTAAAGATACCTCTGTATGTGGATGTAATGCACAGTGAAGCTTACAGAGCAATACTCTTGTTCACAAGCTTCTCCCTTGAGTGTGAGTCTGGGAGAAGCACTGCTGAACACATCTTTCACAGCAGCTGTCCTAAGTAGTCCCCACTCACACTGCACAGCAGACAAACCCTGAGTCTCTTGGAAGTATGAGGTCCCACTGACTTTAAGGAAAAAATGTTCCACTGAATTTATGGGAGCAATGTTATAGTTGAAAATTCAAGCTATCAGGCTCTAAATCAGATATTTAAAACGTTCAAATCATGAAATGCAGAATTTGTCATTAGATTTCAATGGAACAGTGACAACTAGATCATCGAGTACAATCTCACATTACAACTTCATTGACTGAGGAAACTGTTCTCTCTTTTCTTAATGAAAATATAAGTAAAAAGCCACAGAATCTTGAATTTGGAAAGAAGGTCACCCTACCCACTTTGTTCCTTGAGGGCCATTGATTACTCTCTGTCCACTTGGTTTTCCATTATTACCAGGCATTACTTTTCCATTTCCATTTTTTGCTGTAAGATTAGGTCTGCCATTGTAACCTGAAACAGAGAAGAAAAGATGCTGTTCTGAAGAAAGCTGTGCAATATACAAACCACATTTTTAAATGCAAAGACAGGCATTTTCTGACTGATCTGGACATCAATTAGAGCAGACAGAGCCCTTGTCACACTCGGCAAACAAGGCATTTCACTTCTGCTTGGAACAACTGCTGTGACACCATCAGATTCACACAGCTGACACAAGCATCTGATAAAGTTTCTTCTGAAGGGGTTAAATACTCACAGTTTGCTTCTACCATGTTTAGTTAGTCTCTTTATTCCCTCTTTTTTTAAGGAATCAGGTCAACATTTCTAGGTGGCACTAGAGCCATCAAAAAGTTTGAGATCTTTGTAAACATTCGAGGAGTGAGGAAATAAGTCACTATTAAACACAACCACTTGTTCAATTCCATCCTTATACAAAGCTGTAGTGACGAAAACAGAGGGGATGGGAACTACCTACACTATATTTTTAAACCTGTAAAAGGAAAGACTTTGCAGCTCAAAACACACTGCTACACAGAGGCACACTCAGCTCAGAGGTGTAGAAATAGTGGAACTGAGCTGTAGGTCCCCCAACTCAGAAAAGACAACAGTTTTCACATCCTAGATCAGAGACTTGCTTCCAGAAAAATATATATGAAAATATATACATAAATTAATTGAAAAAAAAAAGAGAGATATTAACTGAACACTCCTTGACTATTAACTTACCAATTGCATGTCTAGAAGTAAGCTGGTATACAATCTACATAGAAAAATCTGTTATTCTTTCATGCCATGGGTTTCATCCTCCATGCTATTATTTAAGGTTCACTCTCATATTAAACCTGTGAAAACTGATGGACTTCTACAAAACACTGAGTCTGACAGTAAATATAGCACAGTAAATACAACAGCCCAGCTGTATGGTCCTCACTGTATAACAGTGAGGCTACATTGAACAAAACATTGCTATCTATATATAGCATAGAAAGCATTTACTAGAACACTCAGGTCACTCAATACTATTTTGGACGTCCATGCATTGGAGGCAGAAAAAAATATTTGTACATAGCAAAGTCACTGAGACTGTCTGGGATTCTGCATAGGTGACATGGGGAATCAATAGATGACACACCTTGATGTGTTGTGGACCCTCTACACCACTACCCAGAATCAGCAGATATTCTGGCAGAAGGCAAGCCTCTAACATTTGGAGTAAATCACAGCCATAAAAGTATTAGAGGGCCTGACTGTGATGTGACAAGTCCTCAACAGGAATGTGCAACCCTCAGCTGTCACTTAGGAAAAAGAGGAAAGTGGCTTAAAAATTAATTGAAGAAAACATAGAATGCCAGGACAGCATAAGGAAATACCTTACTGCCTAGGTGTGGGCAGGGTAGCACTATCTAACCTATAAAAGCCTTTTCACAATCCATATGATGAAGAACAACATACCTGAGAGGTTGCCTTATTCTGAGTACAAATGTGCTTTCAGTGAACTTTAGTGAAGCTGTTTGTCCACAAGGAACACAGTCCTTTTCCCCATTTAGTACCTAACTCTGTCATTTCCTCTGTGGATCATGGGATCCTGTGCAGATCAGACCATGGGACCAAAGGTCTGGGGCACTACATTACACTAATTAGGCAATGTGCTCAAGAACCGGGTGCACTGAGAACCACCAAAATAAAAAGGAGTACATTATACTAAACAACTGAACCTGTATTCTGATGGCGGACTTTTCATCTAACTGATCATCCTAGGAAAAGCACAATTCAGTGAGATTACTACAACAAAGACAAGATACCTTGTCTATAAGGAGGTCGAACAAATTGCCGTTGGGAAGGGCTCCGTAGCCTGGAGTTCAATAGTCGCTGGCGAGGGGACAAAGTGGAAGAAGAAACTGTTGGAGAAACAGTGTGTGTGGTGGTAGATGTAGAAGAACGTGGCCAGACAAAGCTTGGTTTAGATGCAGTATGCTTGTTAGAGGATTGTGTAATCCGTGATGCTATGGCAGAACTTCCTGGTGATTCAGAAGATATTTTTAATGATTTTTCCTTCCCTTCCTCTTCAGAGCTTACTTTGTGAGGTAGAAGAGTGTCCACAGATTTTCTTTTATTTCCAGTAGTGTCATCATATGTGTTTTTGTTACCTCTAGAAACAGAAGGGGACCATTTTGCTGCCAAAGATGTGAGTTTCTCTTCCACTTCTTTCTGATCATATTCACTGTAGTAATCATCTTCTTCATTAGAAATTGACTGATGAGATTTAGATGAAGAGGAGGAAGGAACTTTTCGAGGAAGTTCAGTTTTGGACATTTTTGAGGGCAACAGGCCATATTTTTTCTCTGTTTGGGACACTGTTCTTGTAGCAACCCTTGAATGAGTAGGTAATGAAGGACGAACTTGTCTTGAAGAAGTGGATGACAGCCTTGGATGATTCTGGTTGTCTTTTGCTGTATCACTGGCAGAAATGGAACCTGTCTGAATAAGTTTTGGTTTGTAGGAAGGTACCTGAGAACCCAGCTGCTGTTGCTTTGATAGAGATGAACTTGAGCTTCCCTGAGCGAAAGATGCAGGTAAACCCCTAGAAGGGGACACCTCTTTAGGAAACACAGAGCGGCTGCTTGCTCTGTCACTGTGTTCTGGTACATCCTCATCATCATCTTCCTGCAATTCTTCGTTACTCTGTGACGAGGTGTGAGATGGGAGGCGCCGGCCCCTTGAATGCAGCAATGAAGGACTGGTTTTTGCCTTCTGTGGAGACTCTGAGTGGGAGGTCTTCTCCAATGGAAGATGAGAGGGGAACATCTTTTTAGGCAAAGATACACTTGGTTTTGATCGACCAAGCATTTCTTTTACTTCTTGACTGTCCCTCTCTTCAGGCTTCTGTCTGGAAACAGAAGACTGCAAAAGAGAATGCTTTTCTGGAGCAGCTGCTCGACTTTCTTGTTCTTCTGAGGCAGAGCGGGGTGACTTTTCACCATGTGTCTCTCTGAGGCGAGAATCAGAATCAACCTGAGGATTTCTACTCCTGGAATAGATTGCTGAAGAAGACTGCCTCGAAGAAGGTAGAGAAGGAAATAAGGGCGTTGCATCTTTTGAGTCCTTGCTATAATTCTTACTACCATCCTTTTCATCAGATTTGGCACTGGTAGAAGAGCGAGAGTGAGGTGAAGTGTGACCAGAAACAGCAGACCTTGATGAAATTGCCACTGCAAGTGACTTTGAATCCTTTGATGTGTGAGAACTAGAGCTTGAGGGAAGCCTTGTTTGCTGTGACCTAGAACTGGGCTGTCCTGCTCTGTCCTCTGCTTCTTCACTGTCAAACTCATTATGACCATCACGAGCATGGGAATTTGCTGATTTGGAAGAGGGTTGATGTGAATGACCTAGAGAGACAGATCTACTGGAATGGCTTGGAACAACCTCATGAGAGACAGCAGATTGACGACTTGATGGCAAAGCCAGGCGACTAGGCTCTAAAGTTTTAGAAGACGCTTTCACCAGCACTGAGTCTGGCTTTCCTTCCACATTACCTGCAAGACTAGTTTTTCTGGCAGGCAGAGCTTGGGAAGAGGTTTTAGAAGGCACATCAGTGTTGCTTTGCCTCAGTTGCTTTGTTTCATTATCTGTGTATTTAGGAACAGACAAGGCAGAAGAGTATTCTGCTGCTGATGGTAACAGTGCTGGTGACTCCCGCTTCTCTGTGCTCATCTGTCGTGACATTTCTGATGTGTGGGTTCGAACGGAGGTCCTCCCTGAGGCAAGGACAGGGTGGACTGGCTGACTAGGGGACAAGGGTCTAACATTCCTCCTCTGATCCTGGGCTTTTGGTGGTGTCGTTGGAGCTTCTTGGGAGGAATCGTGATCATCTGTAACCTCGGTGGATTGGAGATCAGGTTCCATCTCCCCTGTCTTTCTAGAAGGCAACTGAGATTTACTCAGGACCCCTCGAGTCAAGATTTTATTCTTATATTCAGAAAGAAGATTCTTTTTATCACTAATATTAGGTGAACGAACAGAAGATTGCTTAGAGGAAAGCGATGGCTGGACTTTTGAAGAAACAGAAGTTTGAGAAGAAGATAGGCCAGCATTCCCATTTTTTTTAGCCTCTGAATCAACCTGAATGCTTGTTTGTTTTTGCACAACTGAATCCTCATGAGCAGCTGGGGGAAAAAAAAAAAGGAAGTGTTTATTCACAACAACAGAACCACACAAAACTGACCAAGAGAAGAAATCAAACAGTTAGTAAAAACAAAACAACCTATCAGACAACAATTATTTCCATATTAATCAGCTAGTGGAGTCCAGCTGAGTAAGCAGAAAGGTATCTATGGGGTATTATCATAGCTTGGGTAAAATTTAAGAGCAATTAAAATCAAATATCTAAAAGCAGAGACAGCAACATCCTATCAGTGAAACCAAATCTTCAGCAGAGCTTAGTCATGCTGATGGCATGGTGCTACATCATCCCATCTGAGGCTTTGGCCAGCAAATTTTCTGTCCCTGCAACAACATCTTTTTGGCAAGAAGCAAATGCAAGTAGTATCTGAGTGAGCCACTCTAAGTGAATTTCGAGAGTGGGAGTTGTCAAGAATATTTCAGCCAAAGACCCAAAGCACTGTATTCTGTGGCATCTGGATAACAAGAGCACACAGTGTTTTCATGTAGGAAATAGAGTATGGTATGCAATTATTTAAGATATTAAAATGTCCATAAAATGTCCTTTTACTTGCTGCAGAGAGACACTTTGCTATAAGCATCTCTTTGGACAACATAGCAATGAAAGGAGCTTCCAGGAACTGTATTAAAGAAGTAAAATCACACAGGTTAGATGGAGTGCAGAGGAAGCTAAGTCAGTAAGAATTAACATAACTGGGACCAAGGCAAGAATGGGTAGGCTATGCAATCGGTCCATGGCTTGATGCTCACCTGCTGGGATGGCAACACTGAAGGCTTTAGACTGAGGACCTGGTCCCCTCCTGTTTGCTGCACGGATTTTGAAAATATAGCGCTCCCCGGCCTGCAGACCATCTATTATGGCTGATGTTGTAGCTCCGGAGTAGGTGATGGACTTTGCTCCAAATGGCTTGAGAGCCGGGGCGTATGAAAGAATGTATTCTGAAATGATTTGGCAGACGGTTGGAAGGAGGAAACTGAAAACAGTCCTGTTTCCAGCGGACAGACTGTATGGGTAGGATGAATTAGAACGTGCATTACTAAAATTAATACACTAGCAATGCACGTCGAGTCAACAGCTGGAGTATAAAGACATGAGAGAGAGAGATATACATATATATGTAGGTAAGTTGAACATGTTCATCTTAACAGACAAAACCAAATCACATCAATGACCTAATGACCGAGACAGAATATGTCAGCTATACCTTTGTAAAAATAAATAAGTAACAATGCTGATTAGAGTCAAGTATCGCCAAGAGGTGCTGGCCAACAGTCATGTCCACTTCCAGAGAAGGTGTGGGAGACATAAGAAAGTTACGGTACCAGCTACGGCACACTTTGGTGTGCTGCACCAGAAGACCTTTTTTTTGTTGTTGTTTCTGGACTAATACAGGGGGAAAAATGAGTTCTCTGAAAAAATTAACTACCTAAATCAGAAATAACAGAGGAAACCTACAAAGATAAAATGCCCTGAAGGCAGAAAACATGTATGAACATTGCCAGGAAAATATGCACTGTCCTACTGCTGGCGGAAATCTAGTCTGAAAGACTGTGTGAATGTTAGGTAGTGTGGATCACTGTGATCAGAACACCTGTGTCGTTATGACTGACAAACCACAAGCAGATTTTTGACTTCCCAAGAGAATGAGAACTTTTAATTTTACTGATTTGCTACCAAGATATTTGCAATCGACAAGACATGATCAATTCCATTGCTCACAATGGTGGACAACACATAATTGTGTTGCTGATTGTAGCTATGTTCACAGCAAATAAGGATGCTAAAAAATTTTCTTTCCCACAGAACATATTTGAAAGAACCAAATGTGTATTCACGTAATTGTTATTCAAGGCATCCGTATTAAAATCAAGTGACATTACTTATTACTACTAATTACTTTCTTATCCTATGCTTCCAATAGAGCCTTGACACAGCTATAATTGCACTGCACTTTAAGACCCTAGTCATGCAAAAGCAGCTCTGCCAGCTCCAAAGGCCATAAACTCTTTCCTCAGCAGAGCTGGAGCCTGAGGGACATCTCCATGAAAACACCAAAGAAAGCACTTACTTTATCTCAGAAACAATATTACTGCAGTAATATAGAAGTTTTTCCAGCTGAATCTTTGCTTAGGGGAGACTTAGTTCTAAACTACAGGCTAGTAGGTAAAAATTCGTGACTGGATGATTGAGGTTTTTATTCAGAAAAGATATTTCTGGCAGGAAATAACAGCACCACATATTGTCAAATGGTAGCAATAGCACACTCGTCCAACAAAATCAAAATCTGACACTCTGTGCTTAACTATAGCCAGGGCCAAGCACCACTGCAGAGAGAGCAGAGCAAGTTCTTGTTGCCTCTTAAGAACCGCACCCTGCTCTCACCTTTCAATTTAAGGATTACTGTGGTACCTGTGCTCTTTATTGGTATTCTATACTGAGAGAAATTTCACCCCTATAGGAATAATTGTAGGCATGAAGAGGAGTCTTCCCATTACGCTCCAAGGAGCGCAGGTAAGATCTCAGCCACGTGCAGGCTTCCTTTTCTTTTCCATCCTCTGTAAGAGGTATGAGCATTTGATCAAACCAGAGTTTTGAAAATAAATTCCAAGGACTTCCAGTTTTCTCTCTCTACACAAAGAAAAACAATAATACTTGAGAAGTCACAGTTCCATGATGGGAAAGCTCTAGAACATAATAGCACATTTCAAAACAGTAAACTTTTCCCCCCCCCCTGCCTGAAAATGAACTCATACTCATCATGTTAAGAAATAAGTCATGCATAGGTCATCAAAATCAAATTTAAAAAAATAATCAATATTCTATATGCATATGCACTTGATGCTCAGTTGAAAATAAAAATCAATGTACTAGAAAGCATGGTAAGCTTTAGATTGTTTTTGTTTGTTTGTTTGAAGATACACTGAAGTTGCTTTAATTGCAGAGGCACTGGTGTAACTTTTGGTAACTCTCAAATGTCTACTGGAGGGCATTTTCCCCCATTAATTTAATACATGGTATAAATATATAAGAGGTCAGAGTTGAAAAGGCAAAAATTCCTGATTACCATATGATAAAAAAATTACTATGAACTGCTAATTCAGTGATTTCACTTAGCCAGTATAAATATCCTTTTTGTCATTTACTTAGTTTAAAATAAGACTCCTCCTGTAATAATTCATACTCAAGAAAAACAATGATACATTAGACACATAGAAGCATTCAGCCCTTGAATATAAGGTAACTTTAAAATTACTGCCTTGGATGAATTGTCTAAAGATCAGCAGACAAAACTGGACAAAGGATTATAGACTGCCAAAAATTAGGAGCAGATCTGAAATTTCAGATAATGTCCCTGCATGACCCTACTTTGAGAAATAATAATTCTTGGACATAATTGCAGCTCCATTGAAGCAGTTGGCAAGATTTCTAATGACTTCAGAGAAGAATAAATTCTACCACTGCCGTGAAGAACACATAAAGTAGGTCTTGTACGCAGAAATGGTATATTTCCCTCCAGGCCAAAGGTGTTTTTTTTAAATCCTGAGATGCTACAGTGCTGATAAGGCATCTCCAGAAACTTGTGTAACTCAAGAACACAATCTTGCCAACCACTGGAGAATGGGAGTGGCCAAAAAATCAGCCTGTTCATTTTCAGAGGGAAAAAAGAAAATAAAAAATTACAGAAAGGTTTAAATTAAAAAAAAAAAGTCCTATGTAATTAAATACCCACTGATAAATTAGCTTTATGACCATGTACAATAATTCTATAGTACACAAGGCTTATGCATGCTATCTGTTGAAATTACTATTTACACTTGCTTCTTAAGCTGAGGCTTTCCTTCCATGATAAACTAGAAATAAAACACAACTTAAACCCACCCACTTCCTTGGCAACTACCCAACTTTTCCTTCTTCATTTAACTGTTACAAATCCTTTGGGAAACTTCCTTCTTGAGTTCCATTTCGACCTGTTTATTAACAGAAGAAGAGGTAAGTATGCATGTGTGACACTCTAGGAAGCTTTGTGATATCCCAGGTACATGGTGATGATGATTTCCCAGTGGTGGTGTGGAGACTCTGGGCTGGAAACAAGAAAGTCTTGCTTGGGTATAAGCTATTAACAAGTGAAAAACTCCTGGCACAGTCAGCGGTTCCAGCTTGTGGCAGAACAGCAGTCTGGTTTTGAGAAGACCAGCTCCTTGAGGGGTTTAAAAACCTACACTGATGACTTACCTTTGACTTTTCCTTCAGTCTCTGGGAGAGCATCCCATGATGCTGCTACAGAGGTTGGTTTCCCCTTTAGTGGCCAAACATCCAAATTCTCAGGTGCGCTGGTAGGAGCTGTGAAACAGCCATGCACAGAAGAGGCGAATAAGAAAAGCTGACCCACACAGCATACACCTTTTGCTCCTTCTTCTTATAGCAGTAATTCCTATATGGCCATTTCAAAGATAAATGTGAATAACCTGGCTCAGGTCCAGGCATGCCTCTATTATACCACTCTGTCAGACTCCTGTGGTCAAATATTATGCCACATGTTTAGTCAAAGGCTGTCTCCACGAGATGCTACTGGGGCTTAGCTGGAATGATGTGGTAATTCAGTTATTATGGACTACCTCCTTGTATCAAAGGGGCCCCACAGCTTCTCTGTGGTGGAGGAAGGATTTAAATTTGCTGCCCACAGAAAGGGACAGCAGCCAGGCTGCTCCTCCCAAAGGAAGGGGCACACCCAGCTGCAGGGGTCTGAGGTCCTGACGTGTCCCCCAGAAACACACAAATCATCTCCCCTGTTCTCATCATGTCACAACACGCCTGGTGTGCTCTCCAGGGCATTGCTGCAGGGACACAGGCAGCAGCACTGAGGCTTTTTCCATGTTCCCAACTCTTTGCTGTCCCAGGCAACCACTTTTGGCTTTCCCTCAAGTCAGCCCTATTTCACAGCTTAAACCCTAAGGCTGGTGCTACTCCAAGGATCTTTTGAATACGTACCTGCCTCTGGGGTCCGTTGGTAAACAGAGACGCTCCATTTGCCTTCCTTTTTCCCCTCCAAGATTTGGACGGCAAACTCGTACATGGTGTCTGGCAACAGGTTCTCCACCAGTGCCCGCCGGTTGGACACCTGCTTGTAATCCCACCTTGCCGATTCCCCCTTTTCCCGATAGCGAACACTGTATTGCCTGGGATCAGAAATACATGCAAATAAAAATTCACACATCAAAGTCTAGCATTAGCAGAACCAAAAGGTGACAGGGCTGCCTTGCCCCCAGCTAGCCTGCTGGGACTTACTGGGAAACCTACCATAATGCACACAACAAAGTACCGCCAGCATCTTTTAAGCAAACATTTGTGTCTTCCTCTAATGGAGTCTTATTCTTTCACCCTAAAGGACAGACTGCTCTTTCTAGCTTCTCACTCAAAATACTCCTTGTCCCAGGGGAAAGTCGCAAGACTTTCCGAAACCAGACGGGTATCCTGGGGGGCTCCACGCCCACCATCTCCCTGCCCCATGGCCATGAGCATGGCCAGATGGCTGGGAGCCCCTCACTCCCAGAGCAGCACTGGCAGCTTGGTTCCCACGTGTCTGCGCAGTTAACTGTTTCCGGAAGGAACTGAGAACATCTAAATTTAGCATTTCTCCTTCTGTGCCCCTTGGGATGTTTCAGCATTGAGTTTCACCGTGTTTTGGTGTTGCCAGGCTAAGAAACACAATCCAGCACTTTCAGACCTTTGGCACTTTCCAGCCCACTTCTCTTTAGTTTGGTCTCCAGCTGCTGCAGCATGCTGCTGCAAGCCAAGCTCTCCTGCTCATGGGAACCTTCAATGGGCTCAGTCTCATCTGCACAGGGTTTCTGGAAAGTCAGAGGATGCAGGGGCCACTGACAGATGTCTTTACCATTGCAGCAATGACTCCTCCACACACTATATGGTCATATCGAAGCTCTGGTCTGTTCTGACAATCCAACTCAACACCTCGCCTTTGTGGGCTGTGCCCTTCTTTACCCATGCATGCATGAGGATTTGTGGACCATGATGATATACAGCCATCTGTATAGCAAAATATCCCCAGTTGGTGCTCACAATATTTCAGGACTGACAACTACCCATGTAGTCCAGCACTTGCATGGACTTCTAAACATGAAAGACTAGGGTGCAGGGAGGCAAGGAGGATACATCACCACACAACCACTCTTATCAGGTTTCTAACAGCTTCTCTGAAGATTCCCTACCAGCCATTGCCATAGATAGGGATATGCAAATTCCTACGCCCTAAGCTAAATTATTCACTTAACCAACTGTAATGAAATAAATGCAAAAGCAACCAGTAGCACGCTGGCAGTAGTTCATCTTCAGTATGCATTCAGAAAGGAAAACACAGAGCTACCTACCTATTTGCTGCAACCTTCTGTTTTTCATACAGTGGGTCTGTCCAAGTAACGAGCACAGATTGAGAAGACATAACGCGAACAGTTATGTCTTGTGCCATTTCCACCTCTTCCTCCTCTGAAATGGCAAAACAAAACAGCATATCAATAACATCAGAATTATCATAAAAAATGTTGCTGTCTTCAACTGATGTTATAATATGCACAAAGCACAGATGAATAACAAATAGAGAAGTAGTGAAAAACCAAGTACAGTGGTTACCGACAGTAACCCATGGAAAGATCATTTCTTCTGTCAGTCGTCTGCTTACGAGACCAGAGTACTAATACATTCTACAGTCCTTCAATATTCTGTGAGTCCCCAAACTGTTACTTACAGCGTAACATACTGACATTCATCAGCTCTGGCAAATTCACTGCTAGAGCTGACTGGAGGTCAGAAATGTTGCCCTATGAAAAATTCTGGTATTTTAAAATTTGGCTTTATTTTGAAGGGCAATAAAACCCAGTGACTCTCAAAATTTTTTCGCAAGGGAGAATTCCTGCATGTTTTATAGACATGTTCACTGAATTTAGATTTTCATTTTTTATGGTATATAAGGCAGAGGCATCAGTATACTCTGTAATACAATTTCATTCTCTAGGGACTTTACTCATGTATGACTGAAGTCCACGAAAAGACTTCCATTCTCTTCAGCAGGTAGGACATTACCCTGAAAGCCAGCACTGCCTACACAGAACACAGGCAGCAGGGATGCACATTTCACTTCTTCCATTCAGATTTTTAATGCAGAGGGTTCTCAGATAATTGCAGGTTTTCCAAGCCAAACAACTACCAAATAAAAGTGGCTGAGAGGACCCACCTACTACTCACAAGTGACTTAGGGGACCTATTCACAAAGTTTTGCAATGGGAGCACCTGAAGAGAGAAAGTGACCATGAGAAGTGCATGGCATTGCCTCCCCAGAGAAGGTGTGAGGTAGGATTTCAATACACCATGGTATTCAGTTCTGACAAAGGTGTTCTCCATCATCATAAAAATACCCAAAACACTGCCATCCTCACAGCATTCTCATCACAATGTGAGGGGTGAGAAAGTGGTGCTGGCATAGAGATGACTCAGAAATTTGCTCATCCTTTTTAACACTGGCAGCAGTACGTAGTGCCCTTTTTCCAAAAGAAAGTGAAAACTTTTGCTGACCAGGTTTAGGCTTCTGGATTCAACCCTTTAGAAAAGCGGGCTGAGATTTGACAAGAAAGCATATTGTTGTGGAGGTCCTGGCTTTGATGTAATCAAGTCGTCTTTTACTGCAGTCCATAACATTTGCCAATAGCTAGAGAGGAGGAGATTAAAAAAAACAAAAAAACCCCAACAACAGAAACCAAACCAACCATGTTGCACAGTTGTATCATTTTATTAATCCTCCTTGAATTAGAGAAGCAATTGGAGATATCCATCAAACACTTTAACTCAAGAAAAAAACAGCAGCTCCAGCACCAAAAAAACTTGCACTCTAAAAATCACAAAAATATCTCATTGCATTCAAATGTCTCCATGAAGTGACAGCAGATGTGAAAGAAACATACCTGTGACTTTTCTTTTAGTTAAAGATGACCTATAGACAGGTTGGCTCCGTCCTTGGGAGCTCCTTGATGGCAGTGAAACCACATGAACTGACTCAGAGGCTGTATAGGCAGGGAAAAAACAGATGATTTCCTGTAAACTTTTTCACTGAAATATTTAGTCTTTTCAGGCAGAACTCTGTTTTTTTCTATTCTAAGATACAAAAGGGGAAGCTTCTTTTAAAGTTTATTTAGAGTCACACCATTTATGTCAGAGGGTTCAATATGCATGCAGTAAAACAGTAAAGCTGGTGTTTTAGAAGCCGGAAAGCATATTATTAACATGAAAAAAACATCGCAAGAGTTCTACATTCTAGGATTGAGTTCTTCTCCTGATAATTTGATTATTTAAACAACATTAGCTCCCCCTATTAAAAAAAAAATTAGTATAAAAGTAATTAAAACAAGAATTAGAGGCTCCAAACCATATTACACAGTATTTCTCATCAAGATTAAGTTCGCTATTGAACTCCCACTAAGTCCATGACAAGATCTCTACTGACTTCTGTACTACCTGGACAGGCTTTCAACCTGCAGAGCAGTGGTACATGCTGAGCATCAAACAAATAGGAGTGTTTCCCACACATATGTGTCTTGATCCTGTCACCTTGGCACAGATGCCAAAGTGTCCCCTCTGCAAGAGGTGTATAGAAAGAAGAAAAAGTGAATACTAGAGAGGGGCTGAGAAATAAGTAAGGAAAAGAGAGAATAACTGACAAAGATGACTGAGGAGTTCCCTTTTGGGAGAAATGGAGGTAAAGAGGTGCATTTAATACAAAATCTACAAAGCAGAAGTGGAAATAAACATTTACATTGCAAAGTCATGCCATACATCTGGCAGCTGCAAGTGATTTTGGAATCATTGCCCATCTAGTAACCAAAGACCAGACTGTCTGTGGGACCAACTTCCAGCCTACAGGAGAGATTCTGAGAGAAAAAAAAGCCTAACCTCAAGCAAACACACTCCAACAGCACAGGAGCAAAGCAAGAGTTGTGAGTACAGACTCAGCTCCCACTCAGGAGAAAGGTGCTCAGGCAGCAGGACAGAGATAGGTCAGCCAAACACAGGCAAGCGACACAAATAGTGCAAAGGGAAATGCTCCGTCTCTGAGGAAATAAAACTGTTGCAAACCCCATTGATACTGTTAGATTAGAAATTCTTTAAAACAAAAGTGGATGATCTGGAGCATGAGTGCAAACCATCACAGCATAGCAGAGCAGGGAGCACAGAGGAGGCCAACCTGACTGTCTCAGGAGCCCTCAGTGACCAGGACCTCATGAAGGAGCTGGAGAGAACATGGACACACAAGTATAACACTCTAGTACAGAGCCCATGAAACAGTTTTAATGGTAAGCATGGATACATTTAGTTAAAGCACTGATTTATTTTTTTCTCCACTGTCCTGAAATAACATAGGAACACAGTGTAAGAAGAAGACAAGAAACAAATCATTCTAGACTGGTCCCACAACAGGCAAAGAGAATCTGAGCTATGGCTCTTGTCCCCAATCCTTCTCTTTGCTATTAATATGAGTAACTCACACATGGTGTCTCTAACACAGCACCAAGTTCTGCTACACTTTCCACCCTGGTCATCGTATTTTTGTGTTAAGAACATGTTACAGAATGCAACTATAGTGAGTATTTTCATTTACAGGAAGAAGTCATTTTGATGGCTACAACAACATGTGATCTGTGATCACCTAGCAGCCTCAGGGGATTAAAGAAGTGTGCTAGGTCAGCTAGAAGCTACCAGGGAAATCTGACTCACCTAGTTTTCTCGCTTCCTGGTTTTGTCTCTCTTGCAGTAGTGGAGTATAGCTCATCCTTCGACTACTCTCTCCATACCCACGGAGGTAACCTTGGGATCTGCTGCGTGGACCCCTGAAGCCTGCTCCGTAAGGTGGCTTCCACCGAAAGGATAACTTGCCATCTGGAGACTGGGCGCGCACTCTCAGAGGTCTGCTTGGCATGTCCTTGTCTTCAAAATATAAGCAAACACACGCACAAAACCCATCACCATCATTATGAAGCACGTGACATGTATGGCAGCCCACACATCTGTTGCAAACACATCTATTAAATGACATGAGAATAAAGGCCATAACTTTATAGCTTTTTAAAATTTTGCTATAAGACTCAACGGCAATAACAAGAAGTTTTCCAAGTGAGATGTATAATACTCAATAGTGTTTTTTCCAGGCTCTTCAGACAGACTGGTGCAAGACACTGAAAGGGAAAACATATCATAATACAAAGACTCCTGCCAGAAACTGGGTAAGTCTTGTAGCTTTCCTGTTTAGTCTTTTCCTCTGTTTTTTTTAAATCCGCTTTCCCTAGTTCAGGCACACCAGTACCTTATTTTTCTGACAAGTGCTGAAGGTCGATATAAATTGAAGCACAGAACCATTTCACTATTTTTAAACTTTCTTTTAGAATGCAATCCCCATTAAAAGCAGGTTCTCTTCTCCTAAACCCATCACAAGTGGTCCTGCTCTCTGACAAGCTCATATTTAACAGGTCTGTTTTGCATATGCTTCGGCTCTTGACTTCCCAAACTCCCATTATACGATCCCTTGAGCATCTAGCACCGTAACAGGTACCTTATGCAAGCCATTTAATTTTACACCTGCTAGCAAGTTGGCAGCGTTCTTTTCAGAAGTGACACTGTTCCAAGGATTACTAAAGCAACCAGTTTGGTTGCTCTGAGTGGCATTTCCCGTTTTCGTGGCATTCTCCATTGCACATTACCTGCACCATGCTCCTGTGCAGGCTGCAAGCAGAGCAGACAGCAAGAAGAAAGGTGTTGGCAGCACCAGCCAGGACTCAGATCTCCCACAGTTTGGCCATTTTTTGCCTCTCATTTTTCACATTTCACACTCAAAGCAGGTCTCTCTCAACTGCTTCTAGCGATGCCATTCCACCAAGCACAAGGTTGGGTTAACCTGCCAGCACAGAGGTCACACACTGTATTCAAACCCTTCTATAACAGAACTGCTGACTGGTCTTTATCTGCTCAGAATCTTACACACTCCCAAAGGTTCTTCTATTAAATTAGCCTTTGGAAGGGATCATAGTGACTTTCAAAGCTGTTTGCAGAGCATGAAATTCCTGCGAGAAATGCAAGGTTTCAGTGCTGATGAGGTGTATAATATATGAAAGAGAACCACATACTCCCAGGGAATTCTGCTTTTTCACTGAAACACTGGCCAGCAGCTCAGCATGGTAAACCTTGCCTTTTTATTTTGCCTACAGATAGATGTATCATCAGTTTAAATACATGGCCTTCAGCAGCTTCTCTTTTCTGTTTGTTCCTCACCACCCCAGAAAAACAATTTAACCAGGCAATTAAGCTGGTTTTACAGATATTTTGTGTTGCCAGAGCAGCGTATGCTAGCTGGATCTGATCCTAAGTGTTTAACGAACAATAAATGCTTTTTGCATTTATAAATAATGTGGTTGTTTCCATGAGGCTCCCTGGCCACTTTTCAAGCACTTTTCAGTCTGTGTCATGCTCTCTATTAAAAACACCACCTGCTCCCACACTTTTTTTTTCTTGCTCTCCTGAGCAGTTGCTCAACACAGATTTCAAACGCCTGTTAGTCACTGATCGTGTAGGCACACAGCCTTCATTCACCAGCTGCCTACCGTGAAAGCTTCTATCATAGAATCAGAATTATTCTGGTCTGAAGAGATCTTTAACATCATCAAGTCCAACCATTAACCTAACACTGCAAAGTGCACCACTAAACCATGTCCCTAAGCAACACATCTACATGTCTCTTAAATAACTTCAGGGATGGTGACTCCAAATAGCAACTTGTGGCTGCAGTGCTGCAGTGTTATATGTGGCCTGCCACCACCAAGAAGTGGCTTCTTTGCAGCCCCCAATAAAGCAGCAGTTGGCTGCTGTGGGATGTTGCCCTATCCTCCTGTTTGTCAGACTGGGCCAGCCCCACTCATGCAGCCTCTGCTTGTAGCCCATGTGGCACAGGTAGCCATCACCTCCCCATATCTCAAACATCTCTCCTGAGCAGCCCAGCCCTGGCTGGAGGGGAATAACAAATCTCCTCAATCAGTCATGCTCTCCTGGGTGCCTGAGGCTTGCCAGGCTGCAGTGCAAGCACACCATTCAGTTTTCCTCTCAGTGGCAGCGAGAACCCACTGGCCCAGGGTGGCCAGAAGGGATGTTGCAGCCTATCAGCTCCGCTACCCAGTTAAAGCCACAGCTTCCAAATGGAATTAAAATAAGAGAGTTGTAAGGGACAAAGGATACAAAAGGAACCAACCCAGCCAAAGAGCCATATGGAAAGTATTCAATCTAAACCAGATGTGGCTTTAGGCAAAGAGTTTATCGACCCTAATGCTGAATGCAGGGGATCAGCTGAGATTTTAAAACCGGAGCTTTCTAAGGCTTCAATTATTTCCTCATGGTAGCACCACACTTCACTGCCCATTGTTCCCATTTCACTAGTTAGCTCCAATTTCTATTTATCTTTCCTTGCGACAGTTTGACTGGCAGGAATCTGAAGGCAACCAGGATGGAGCTATCAGAAAATGGTTTAAAAGTGACACAGTGAAAAACTCAATAACCGAAGTTATTAAGCAGGCAATCTTTATTTTGCAGTGTCAGACACACAGGGGATCACTCCTCCAAATGTGCGTGTCCCGATGCAAGCTAGGTACATAGTTTATATTCAGGCTAAACATACATAATCGTTATATTTCTTTGAAAGGGCAGTCTTACGCTAATGAGTTCCTGGAATTCATTTACATAGTTCGAGCATGCATAATAAAATTAGGGTTAGGGTCTTTTCTCACTTCGGTGGTCTTTCATGACCTCTGGTGGTCACTTACTTCATCTTCTCTTCTTCATCACTGTGTTCTTTTAGTGACCTAAAGCCTAAAATCCTTATTCTTGCCACAAAACCAGTTCTCGTCTGTTCAGCATGCTCAGGCGCCTCAAGACGTCTTGTTCTCCTGTTCCTGGAGATAACCACTATCTACAAGGTTATGAATTTCACAGTATGTCCCTACTACACAACTACCCATTTATTGTTATTGCTTGTTCAAAGATTAGTAAAACTCTAGCAGACATCCTGTCTCCTGCCTTCAAAAGGTTTTGCTGGTAACAGCTGATCCACCAAAACCAGTATTTTTGTGTGAAGTCTGTGACAGGCTTTACAAGAAAGGGATTTCTCATTAAATACAAAGAGCAACAGAATGAGATTGCTCACTCTGTTGTAGTCCACAGCCTGGTCTGGGATAAAGCCTTGAGCTCAGCCACACAGAGGAAGAAGGTGAAGCTGGGCTCAGGCCACCTTGTATGAGCACCTGCAAGGCTGCTGTCCTGCCGAGTCTAGCAGCTCCCAGCCAAGAAACTTCCCACTCCTTAAGTCCCCCATGGGACAGCAAGTCATTGTCTCCTGCTGTCACAGCCCCTGCATCTGAGCACTCTCCTGCCTGGTCTCCTCCTCTCATCCTGGCTCCAGTAAACAGCCTGGATTTCCATGGAAAGGATAATCCTGGAACTGTGGAGGCTAAGCAACAAGAAAAGCTCACTGTCTCATAAGGACTAGAGTTTGGTCCTGCTGGCCTGGCTCATTCATCTTAAAAAACAAAAAAACCAAACAAACAGCAACCAACCAACCAAAACCCCAACACAGTCCTAAGCAAGCCACATTCATCAGGGAACAAGTTGGAGTAGGAAGAAATAAATTCCATACATCATTTAAGTCATTCAATTCCCAAAGTAGCTCCTTCCTGTAGGGGCACTGAACTCCCCAGAAACAATAGTCTTGAGCAACTCACCACTAATGAAAAGAAGAATTAGATAATGCTATCATCACACATAAAGCACTATGAGGACACATCCCACCATCTTCATGCATCACTAGGATCCCATTCACTGCACATCTAGGTGCTGGATGTGAACCTGAAGATAACAAGATCTTAACCTGTTCAAGAGACTAGGTTGTGGATTTTTTTGCCACCCTGGGCTAAAGAAACAAACCTTCTTGAAAAATCAAGGCATCAATTCAATCCTAGACCAAAGGAGACAAGAAAAGGTTCAAGAAAAGGCATGTGGAAGGAAGGACTTGAAACAGGGGTAATCAAAGTCCATTAAAGCACTACTATTATATTAAAGGTGACACAGAAATAGGAACACATGGAAATCTGATGCAGACAGGGAAGAAACATAGTGCTGAAACTGAGAAAAGGCTGAGTAAAGTAGCTTGGGTAGAAATGAGGGAAGGACTAGACAGAGCTGTAGCCTGTCAGCTGTAGCTGATGCTGGGCTTCATCAACCTTCAACAGGAGCTTGCACAAATATTCCAGCCTCCTCCAAACAGATTAATGTGACAATTGCCTCACTTAAGCACAAATATCTACTAAATATACAAGTACACCAATCTCAGCAACAACAGTGTGGAGATCTGTAAATAAAACCTCATCCTCCCAGAGGAAGAAAAGATATATCAGGTTATATCTGGGAGTTTGCACTCCCAGTGATGCAGGAAGTGGCAGATTTACCAACAAGAGGACCAAGCATGAACAGAAGCCCCAGTATCTTGCTCACTACATGGCATAACAGATCCCCCCATCACAGGATGCATACATTGCACTGCTGCTCACTTCCAACATCAATACTACAGCTCCATCCAGGACAGCTGAGTCCAACCCAAATAAATGGGCATCCAGAACTGGCCCAGGACACCTGTCACTTTTAAGGCCCCTGAGCAGTGGAGAACATTCTACCATTTCTCTGGGATGCAGTCTGATCCTGCCGGGCATCTCTCCCTACGTTTTGCAAAGGTCTAAACTTGGGCAGGTTGCCTGAATCCTCAATGGATGATGGCCCTAACAGGTCCAAAACAAGATTTTGAATAAGCATGAAAGCTGCACAGTTGACAGCCACTATAGTGCCTGTGGTTTCTCCTACTAGAGATGGTAGATATGATCTTTATCAAAAACATACAGGACTGCAGCTGTCTGTTCCCCATCTAACACCTACTCTGACACACCAGGAACTCAACTGGAGTTCAACAAACTCTGGATGAGGTCCCAAATCACCAGCAATGAAAAAGCTAAGTCTTCAGATGCATTCCCTCCCAATCTCTTTTTTTTTCCTCATAAATTTTGGGAACAGCTACCAGGTGCTTGATTGAACTGAAGGTTGATTCTTCTCCATCTCCCAACTATTTGCCCCTGTAAATATCACTAAGTGTTTGGGTTTTTTTCCATTTTTGATTCCCAAACTAATTTAACAGTTTTCTGGACCTCTGCTCTGGCCAAACTAAATGAACCAGTAAACATCTTCAGAACTCATCTAAAGAGTTACCTGCAATTAAAATAAAATCAAATAATTTTCTATATTCTGGAAAATGAGAAAGAGTCACTCCCTCAGGCTCTCCTCAGTGTAGAAATCCAACATCATCTACAGTTGTAGGAATTTGTGTATAGTGTCTTGGTCCCAAAAATGCAGGACTGATTAAAGCCTCAGTATCAACTTTTTGCAGTTGAAACATCCCCTAGCATTGCCAAAGTTTCTCTGTGTGTCAGAACTGTGGGAGAACATTTTACAAATGATGTAAGCCCAGAGCATTAGGTCTAAACCGAGGGTAAAACATTCTCTAAACAACCACACAAGGAGGCAGCTTGCACTTGCCAAATCACACATATTCTTCAGAGGACCTCATAAATTATCTAGCAAAGCAAAACACAAAATAGTTCCAGAAGAAAAGGGAACAACTGACCCCTAGTAATCAATCTACAACTCTGGGGGAAAATCCCAAGCAACTCAAATCTAATAAGATATAGGTGTAAAAAAGTTGCAATACAAGGTCATAATAAATCAGGTGCTTCAATTTACCACCATAAGTCTAGGTACAAAATGTGTGCTTTTGCCTTCCCTAGCCAACAAAAGCTTTTCTACGTTTTCCTACTATGTGCCATTATTTCAGGACTGGAAAACTGAACCTATAAAATGTGTTCTGCTGCAGAGAGGACACATATGAAGCAGTCAGTAGATAACATTCATATAGTCTATAAACATCTACCAACCTCTCTTTTCATTTCAGGCAGAAGTTTTGGAGGCTAAACACAGCAACCCAGCCATGGGCAAAGTAACAGCTTGGAGAGAGAAGTTGTAGTTGCTTAGAGATATCAACTCATGAGAAAGTGATCAAGTGCCTTCATTAGAAAAGGCCAAAATGCCAGCTGGCAAATGAAACCCTGTCATGGGCAACTTGACCAAATATCATCATAGTCTACACTGCAATAACAAACTGGTGGGATTTTTTCCTTAGTTTGTTTTGTTGGGGGGACTAATAAAAATTCTATTTTTATTTCAAAAAATAAGTTCTAAGCATCAAATGAGACTGATTGTCTCTGCACCATGTATTTGAGATTACTGCTGCTTTACCAGACAAAACAGCATGGGAGCTTAAATAAAATGTACCGAATTGTTCAGTTCATTCACCCTCCTCAAACAGTAGATCCTTGTCTTAAGAAGTCCTTAACTGCTCCCTAAGCACAACCAATTGTCCTCTGAGGTAAAAACCTTTCACCACTGCCAATCTGCAAGACCCATCCAGTTTCAGAGCTGAGCAACACCACCCTGGGGCACCCCTTCCAAAACCCACCACCAGGGCTAGAAAAATACTTTGGCCAGCTGTAGTTCCTAGATCTCTGAGTTGTATCTTTGGGATATAATACTCCTGTATAACACGCACTCTCTTAAGTGTCCAAGCCCTTCCACCATGAAGATATCAGCTTTACTTGTAGAAAAAAATTATAGTGAATAAGTGAACATTAAAAAAGAGACACTACATTTTGATTCTTCAGGTGGCAACTAACTCCATTTGTGAGGTAAGGCCCTTTGTAAAATATCCATGCTCCTAAAACCTACTGCGTTCACAGCACATGCAGCAAACACATCATAGGGCATGTCTACAATTGCCCTTGTTTGGCAACCTGTGAGACCAAGACAGTAGATGCAGAAAGACTGAGGGACACCAGTTTCACAGGAGGCACCGGGGAAGCCTGAGAGGGAAGCCCCAAGCTCAGAGGGCAGTGCTCATGTACCAAAGGCTGTATCATGGCCAGCCCTTCACCAGGAAAAAGAGTTGATTGTTTTCAAAAGTACTTTGCATCATGATCAACTATCCCTTCTTCATGCTCGCAATGCTCTACCATCTTCCAGCAGTTAAATAACTTTATGCATTGGCTTTAAGGGTTGGGACAATTCTGATACACCATTTTATTTTTTCACCTGATTTTAAATAGATTATGAAATGGAGTGTACTTCAAAAAGGGGAAAGCAGAGATTTACTAGCAGGGCCAGGCATCTTAAGCTCTGTAGTCCTTTGTGCAACTCAAGGCTTTCAATCCAATTGTTATTCGCAAACAGAAAAAAAAAAAAAAAAGGCATTTCATCATAACTGAGAGGCACAAGGGAAAGAGAACATCCCACCTTTCTCATCCAGCAGTTCACAGAGAGGCATCTGCTTTGCTCTTCACCTTCACATAATCTCACTGTTACTTATCTCCATACAGCTATCCCAAAGCCACATCAGCAGACAAAATACCACAGGAAGATACTTGTTTTCCGCCCAAAAATTAATGCACCGCGTCACTTTGGCAAAGTATCACTGGATTTTTTTTTTACTTTTATTTTTTCAAGTTGATGGTTTGATCCAAGCTCTGCTGAGAAAATGGGAGCAATTCCACCAGCTTCAATGAGGGCTGGGATGGGGCCATCCCAAGAAGAGTTCACTTTGCAAAGATATTTCCTGCAGTCGGTGAGCCAGCTCAAACAGTGCTGATGTGGCCCTCCAAACCAAGACGTGCTGACTGCTCTAACTCTAGAAGACTCTGGGCTCAATGATTTACTTCAGATCAGCCGTGGCACAACATAGCACTAGGTCTAGTGGGGATCTTCATAGCATTGCAGCAGTTAACACGTGTAGAAGCGTAAGTAAAGGATCAAAGAAAGTACATGTGAAATGGGAGAACAAATCCAGCCTCAGGCTTAACGGGTTGGTAGGTCCCCTAGCATTTTAAAATGCACTGTCAACCTTGTTCCTGTGTGGGCTTATTGACTTTTTTAATGCCACTAATTTATACACTCAGTATCAGATCTCCAGGAAGTAAGTTAATCAGTTAAAGCAAAGGCAAGCGACACAGAAATCTTTTGTTTCTCTCAGAAAAAAAATAATAATCGTTCAGCACATTTCTACACACTTCTGCTTGGCACAGAAAGTGGGGACTGGAACATTTTAGTTCCTGCAAAGCACAATGGAAAGTGTGCCATAATTCACCGGCCAGGAGTTTTGGGCAGAGGACCAGTATCCGATGGTAATGTCTGATTTAAGGAAAGCAATTCATCATACATCTGTAGAGGAGTTACCTGGCATCCAGAGGACATTCTTTAAAATGACAGCATCAACAGAAGTTTCCAGTGCTCCCTTTGAAGAGCCCTCTGAGTGCTAAGCACAGTAGGATTAGGGCATTTTCCAAATGCAACAACAATTTCTACATAATTAATAAATGTATTATGACTTAAGAACAATTGACAGTAAGTTATTGAAGACTTCATCTTCTCCAGCTGATGTCCACATACAGATTTCCTTCTACATCCATGCCCTTTGAAGGGAGCCTACCAAGCCGGGGCTATCCTCCTCTCTCACACTTACTGCCTTTGGATGCCTCACATCCAAGCTTCTCCAGTGAACAAACCACCGAGGTGGTAAAAAAACCCAGCAACCCTAAAGGGGCTGTGAGAGCCCACCACAGATATTGCCCTGGTCTGCAAGTGTCCATCTGGAGTGTTGTCCAACACCTGCCCCTTCTCTGAGTTGGAAGAAAGGTGGTACTGCAGAGACATCAGCTTTGGGGTCTCCTTGTGGAGAAAGAACAGGTGAAATCAACCGGCAAAGGTGCGGGGTGCCCTGACTGTGGAAAACCTTACCATCAGGCTGAGCTGGGGATTAAGAAGCACTTCTGCTATAGGGGCAGGAGGGCAAAGAGACCACAATCAGTTTATTACAAAATACTTTCCATTGCAGATCCCTTTCTCACACCCTGACTCTGGTCATTACCTCCATTCATCCCCCACACAGCAGACCAATCATCTTCAAAGTCAAAATTAGTCCGTGTCCTCCCCTGCAAGCTTCATGTCTCCATTGCCAAAACCTGCCCTAAACCTGAGATACTTTCCTAATGGCTCAACAACAGTAAGCTTGGAGGACAAGGCAGAAGACCTGCAAGTGGTACGGCTCTATAGGATGCCACAGCATCTGTACAGACAATAGCTTCATCCCTACATTTCCTGACATCCAAAATGACAGATGTACATACCTTTTCTATAGTAGTAGCTACCAGCAAAAATCATAAGAAATACTATTTCAGAACATGAAAAAGAGCCTGGCAGCTGGTCCATAAATCGTAATAACCATTTGACATTTACTTTCAACTCACTTTTGATTTAACTAACCGACCACATGAACAGGCTTCCATGAGTTCTGCTGCAGAAACAGTGTTGGGCTATTCCCTCTCATGCAGGGAGAAGATTTAAGATTCCCAGCTCCTCTGGGACAGACTTCATCACCACCATGGGGACAAGACTGCAGCTTTAACCTGGGAGTTTCCTGAACTTCCATTGGTTTAGGCTTTTTAACACTAAGATTTGTGAAAAATAAGATACACATATAATAATAAAGACATTCTAGTAATATGCATGTGCTCACAGGCTTATAATTTCCCTGTAGTTATATATACATGGATATAAAACACAGATATATGACTCACTATGACTCAAAGATTAAATTTAGAACAGACAACACACATTGTGAAAAAAAAAAAAAAGGACACCATAAAGAAGTAAACATTAAATGGAGAATACCATGCAAAGCAGAAGTATTCACAACAAGGATGTAGTGGTTGTAGTTGCTCACAGATTAACCAAAGTAACAATGTGATGTCATCCAAAAAATTCAATATAATTATATAATTCCATCTGGAACCATTAGAGATTACTATAAAGTGAAGTGAAAACTCACTGCTGTAAGAACTGTGTCCCATAGCCAGTCACTATGTTTTAAGAAAGACACAGATGCACTGAGGAAAGTCAAGAGGAGAGTTATAAACACAGTAAGAGATCTAGAAAACATAACCTCAGAGCTAGAAGAAAGAACAAACATTACAGCACCCAGGAACTGAGGCAATATGTTGTCTGTGAAAATGTAGCTCCCACGAGCAGCACTGGCAAAATCTTTGCAAAGAGCACTTCCTATCAAATCCACATATTTTCTGAGGGGTTTCCAGCAGTCTTCTACTCTATTTCATACACCCTATTCCATAGGTCTCTGAGGCAATGCATTGTATTCAGGAAGCTACAAAATAATCTTTCCTTTTCAACTGCTGTTGTTTTGATCCCATATTACCTACCGACGTTAAGTTCCACAGATACCCATGTGTTGTATAACATCTTGTCTTCTCAATAGTTCCAGTTAGAGTTGGTGCTCCCTTTGTGTTGTACAGGGGTAAGTAAATACGAATTATTTAGTTATGCATTTTGCCATATTTGTTACTGGTGACTCTAAGTCTCTTAATTTCTTTCCTTGGTATTTTTGGGGAGATTTGCCCTTTTTCCTCTATAAATTCTCTGCCTAAAGATTATAGCTTTCCAACCTTTTCAAAGACAGTCTCTTTCTCAAGATGGACATGATTATCTCCTGATTAACAACTAATGACTTTCCGAGCTAGCAGAACCAAGCTGGATCCCAAGGGACAAGCACAGAAGATGTCAGGTTGCTTTTCCATTCTGTGCCCTGCAGGGACCTGATACTGACTTCTAAGTGGTGACAAAGAGGTAACTCCTTTCCATTGATTTATTGGGTTTTAATTGTCTGTCTGTTCTCCCTGAAGACTGTTCCCTTGGTATCTTGCTCCAAATCATGATGCTGATCATCTAACTCTGCTAGCATATTTATACAGCCTAAAACTTTAAACTGGAAGAAGAAATCAGTGACCATGTTGCTTATTCAGGTAGGTATGGGCACTACAAAGAACACCAGCATCAAAACAACACATAGTCGCTGCAACCACACATGAGGCAGAGGCAAAAGCTATCTTGTTTGCACATGCCTTGGCAAGATGTCCTCCTCTTGTCTGTTGCCATGAGGACAGTAATGCCCTCTAAAGCTGTTGCCTTGTAGGTCAGACTGGTTGGCATGAACTGACATCACAGGAGAGGGCAAAATTTCATTTGTATCAGTGTGGCCAACTGGAACATGTCCAAGACTTCTAGACAAAAACATGAACGTACTAAGCACAAAAAACATGGGGATAGATTAAAGCCCACCTCCGGCTACCTGCAGAATGACAACTACAAAAGGCACTGATAACATCTCACAAACAACCAGCATGACAAGGGAGTAAAAACTTGACAGTTGGCAGGGGAGAACTGAGACTTGGTAAGTTGTGTTTTGCTGCATGCATAAACTGAGCAACAAAAAAATCACGGAAACAGTTCCTTCAGCTGGGCCCAGAGCAGTAACAGCAAAAGCCATCCATTCTGAGCCACACAACTCTGAGGTTCACCAATGTTATAGTTCTTTTAAAAAGGAAAGCTTCTATTTTTTGTCTTTCCCTTTCCACACTCAAGAGATGCTGAAGAGAGATATGCCTTAAGAAAAGCCCCTTTGCTTTACTTTATGTAAGTGTGTCACTACATCATGTATTTTTCACTTATGATCATCACTTGGAGACTGCTGTTAGTCTTGTGAGCACTTAAAAATATCCCTCACCACATGCATTTGATTTCTTTCATTCAAGACTTCACCCAAAGTTCTTTGGTGCACTCCCAGATGAAACCTTGGTGTCCAGCACCCTCAGTCTCCAGCTTATTTTGCAACCTACTCCCCATCTGGAGGGTGAGGGAGAAATATCAAGTCATTGATCCTTCAGGTCAATCAGGATGACAAAAATCATATCCTGGCAGTCCAGAAGAACAGAGCAGGAGGGTTGCAAGTTCTCCTGGCTGCATGGTTCTGGCCGTTGGGGCTCCCTGCTGCCACCCACACAAAGAGCACAGCCCAGGCTCCAAAACACATTGTTTACATAAGGCCACTGTTTCAGTTCTTGGAGAACTACAGTTCACTGTTTGACTCTGCAGCCACTTATGGGAGAACAAAATATGAAACTCATTCCAGCATCAGGTCTCCTGAAAACTTTCAAGCATAAGTCAGTGAGATGAAGATGGATGGATATATTGCACAGACTGTAAAATCAGGTACAGTATGTAGAGTTGTAATCCTTCTACAATAAAATATTTAATTGCTAAGAGAAAATGGAGCAACATTTAGTGGGGAATATACTTTGCATGTCATAAAAACTTTAATTATTCTCCAATCCCTACTAAACAGAAAAAAAGGAAAAATCTGAACATTTGGCAGACCCATTTTGGAAGTGTTTTTAAAACCAGCTACTTCAAAAGCAGCACTGGAAAGTGCCTTTTAAATCTGCCACTCAAACTATCCCTTTGCGTAAATACATCTCCTCCACCTGCATACGTAACACTAACTGACATTCACACTACTCTGTTCTTCTTGCTAGAACTGCTCTTTCTAATTTTCCTTTGGGATTCTCTTTAATGCATCTTTCAAGGTCCTGATATTATTAACTTGCTTACATTTGAAGCATTTGAAGTTCTTCATCTGGCGAAAACCATTTTATTTCTGATGTATTGCTCTCTTGGACACAGCTCAACTGTATCGGCCAGAGGCACTGCAAAAAAGACTGCCTATGTAAGGATTTGTCTTCCTGCTCAGGACAGACACACAGCTCTGACTCCAGCAATTCCTTGAGAGTCCAGCCAACAGCCATGGGATGAAAGCACAGCTGGGCTAAGTGGCACCATCAGCAGAAAAAGGCTTACAGTCTTTAAGCTTTTGATAACAAATAAATGTCAAATCTATAATATTTGAGTGAGTTTCAAATCTATATGCAAGTATTCTTCTAGTCTTTGCTTACTGACATTGAGTTTAACATTTTCTGGGCGTAAAAATGGGAGTGGGTAAGGAGGGACTGAACCCCTGTGGTACACCAGGTTTGACCCAAAGCTCCCTGGCTTCAGTGCCTTTCTCATGCTTGTCACTGGAAATTTGGTTTGCAAGAAGGGAGACTCACTGATACAACAGAAAGACATATTTCTAGCAGACCTAGCCTATTTCTTTTACACTGTCCATACAACAAAGAAGAAAAGCACGAGCTGTCAGTGGGCCTGATAAAGCCATTGATCCCAGATTCCTCCACGCATACCCTTTCAGTCCCTCATACTCAGGAAGGAGGCAATATTAATGCTTCTCCTGAAGTTTTCCAGTGCTGACACTGCACCACCCTGTAGGATTTCTGGCTGTCTCAGCTGGCATGATGCTCAGACCCTTCTTAATGGGCAAGAACTTCAAATTCCTTGGCTCCAGTGGATATTCAGTTGCAGAAATATCACAAATATCAACTTACAACATTTTAAGCTCTGTTTCTGAGCTTAAAACTCAGTGGGGCTTTTTTATGTGCATTTTGCTGTCAAATCAGCCATTGAAAATACATTGTCCATTGAAGAGAAGAGGTGGACACCACAGAAGAGAAATCCACCACACAGTGCTGAAAATTTGGAGGTACATCTCTCCTGGGATATCCCTGACTTCTCTCTGCTTGCATGAACCATCCTTACATGCTTCTCACACCCACCTTTACAAACCCTGGGGCCTTCAACTGCATTGGCCCTGGATGCACAGTTTAACGGCTATTAAAGCAGCCCACTGGTACCAAAAGAGATAACACTTTCCTTAGTGGAGAGAAAGAAGCTTTAAGCTCACATCACATTGTGCCCTCTGAGAACAGGAGAAGAAACAATACCCTGAGAGGTTCCCGAGACAGTACGATCCCCTTGAAGAACTCCACATCTCCTCAGGGCAGACTCAAGGGAACACACACGACCATATCTACCTGCACGGACAGGATCCATCTGTCACTGGTTCCCAGGGCAAACCCATGGGTTTCAATAGGCCCTTCCACTGCAAGCTCCTGGAAAGCAGGGTTCCTCTTTGCTCTCCACTGCTCCAGGCTGCTGCTTGTCCTCCAGATAGTACAAAAGCAGTCAGGGACACGGGACTGCTGGAAGCACCCCTTGGAGCTCAGGCAGGATTTTGGCTGCACAAGCAGTAATGAGCAGCAACATTCTCAATCTCCCCTAACAACTTGGCAATTTCGTCCACAACAACAGCAGAAGGTGGCAGGAAGCTAACACAGAAGCTAACTCACGAAGCTAACGCAAAGCTTGCACCAGAATGGCTATTATTCCTGTTGTAAAATAGACTGACTCCCATGCTGAGAGCTGCCACTTCTGAGCCATAATCTCTACATGTGTTTCTATGAGAAAGAATTGACCCCTGGTAAAAATGCACATGGCAAAATCCACCATGGCAGTAGGAAGAAATGACGTTATCTTCGAACACTGCTCTATTTATCTGAAATTTCTGACTTGTGTCCTCATGAAAACATGGAATAAGACAAAAAAATTGCTCAGGCTGACTTAATCTCAGTGTCTGTCTCATATTCTGTGAAGCTGTCATCAAGGGAAAGTTTTCATTAGAGACTTCCACACAAGGGCATATAGCCAGAGATTTTTTTGAGTTGAAGATGAAACTGGTACTTCTCCACCTGCAGCTGATGCTTCAACAGGTATGGCTAGATGGAAAGGTTGACCCAGATGTGCAATATCACAAACCCATGGACGCCCTTCCCTCCGACACGAACAGCAGCATGGAGCTTGCACAATGCAGCTCTGCCCAGTCTCAACATGAGCAATGGGTCTGAGAGTCATGGCATTGCAGCCTACCCACATTTATTCTCATGCCCATGCAGATGGCTTGCAGGTGAGCCAGTCTGTTCCTCTCAAGGTGGGCCTCAAAGGATGCCTGCAGGCAAGGTAGTAACAAAAGAGAGAAAATTGTTTCTAGGCTGTCATGCATCCCCTCTACCACTGCTCCCCTCCCTGCGTTCCAGCAGCCTAAGCTAGCTTTGAAGTGGGTTGGCAGGGGACACAAGTCAGAGCCAGAGCATGAACTCCTGTGAGCCAACCTCTGTCCTGCTTCCTGCAGGTACAGCCATAGATCTCAAGGAAGGAAAGCACACCTACTAAAATTGCACTGCTCATTAGAAGGCTAACTAAACCGTGGCAGCATCTTTATGCTGTGCACCTGGATTACTTCTTACGAACCTAAATCTTCACTCCATTGCTCTGCTTCCAAGTTAGTGCAATGTTGTTAAAATCAGTGGCACGTTACAGAGGCAGTCAAGCGAAGAATGAGGCCCTGCTAATTCAAAGACTGAAGAAAACACTGTGTGTAATTATCCTGATGGGAGAAATGGACTAGGCTTATAGAAAGTCACAGCAGGCAGCAGTTCTCTTTCTGCACCAGCTTTTAGTCCAACCTCATCAAGCAGTGGTTACCCACATCCATATAGCACAAAGCTTTATATGCTTTGAACTCAGATTATTCACTTCATACGTGAATTGTATTTTTAATTAAATACGTCAATTTAAACAGCTAATTTTCTTCCAAATCTCACTCAACTCTTTGCTGCTGGGATGTTTTATGGCAGATCCTCTAAGCAGGAGATAAATGCTAACTTTCTCTATGTTGGCTCGGGGTGTTGCATTGTGTGTGGGCACTGACAACTCTTAGCCACCTTCACCTTTACATCCCCACTCTAAAGAGACTCTGAAAAAAACATTCATCTTGGGCACTTTAATACCTACCAAATGGATTACACCAGTCATTTGTGAAAACAGCAACAAGTGTTAACCAAGCCACAACTAGGCAAATTCTCATGGCTTCAACTGTTCTTTAGATACCTGAGTTTTGAAAACCCCAGAAAACTGATTTTCACACACAAAAGAAAAAGAGGGGGAGGGGGGAAAGAGGGTTAGTGAGACATTTCTGAAGCAAAGATTACCTTTGGGTCCAAATTGTTGGCAGTTTGGATGGTTTGGCTCTGCTTTTGGCTCATTCATCTTTGCATATCACACACTTCACCAAATCATTCTCCTTAAGGACTCCAGGTTACTTGCATGTGGGGGAGTTGGTCTACACCTCTCTACCAAAACCACCTCAATATATGTAAACTTGCTCCCTTACCCTGTAAAGTAGCACAGATTTTTTAACCTACTAGAGATCCACATGTTTATGTAAAGTTTTTCCATTCCATCTCTAGCTGAACTGCACATTCAACTTTCCACTAGAAACTGCCAAAAATGCCTCAGACTCACGAAGTGAGTAGGAATTCAAGCTTCATCATTCATTGAAGGAGAAAAAAAAAGTTAAAACTCTCCATTTTTATTTCACATTGCAAACCTTTCATAAATCAGAAAGGTTTCAGATTTTCCCAAGGTACAGGTTTGCTAAGAACAAAACACTGCCTCAATGTTGGTCTCTGCTCTTTCATTAGCAGCTTTCAGAGATTAAGTTTCTTCAGAGAGACTGGAAAAAGTACATCCTAAAATAACACAGTCTTTGCTTTTTCCTTTCCATGAAAATTGCAAATAAAAACCACCAAAACATTATTTATCTACCTGTAATATCAAAACATTCACAATTTATGTCTTGAAATAACACCAGCTCTCTGATTCTTTTAAATTACTTTATTCCACATTATTTATCATTAAAATACATTTCAAAAAGTACCTATGTAGCTTTGCACCCTGGAAAAGGAAGCTGGCAGCACACACTCCAAGTCTCACAAAGTGCAAAGTTTATAGATACTAGATAAAATACATGCCAAAAAAATGGCCAGAATAGTATTATTGCTATTCTTAGAAGCTCTGCACTAGGTTGGGCTCAGATCTTCACTACTTATAAACTACCTTCTTATTTCTTTTTCAAAAAGTAAACTTCTGCAGTCATATTCAAAGCAATGTCTTCATGCAAAGCCCTGGACTGTATTACACATTGTAACTAGCCCTGTCATAGCTGAGCAGACATGGCTGAGGTAAATGGCAGCTGCCATTGCAACCACCACATCAGTTTACACATCATGGTCTGTGAACTACTATCTGGAATGGTCAGCAAAGATTTTATCCAACTAATACACTTGAAAAGCAGCTGAACATATCATAAAGATGCACTTACAGCTCTGCAGATTTGTGAATGAGAATCCATGCCACCTTCCTTGGTTTATCCCAGGAATATCTAGAACTGAAAATACAAATATCTACAAAGCAACTGACGGTTTGGCCTCCAATGCTGAGGTGCAAAAGGGCATCTCCCCGTGCAGCACAGAGCATCTCTGACCAGTAGGATATACAGCAAGAGGGACATCAAGTCAACAAAGCCTCTGCAAATATCAGGAGAGTAAGTCTCACAATGGACCATGGTAGACTTCCAGAGTCTTTAATATGCCATAGTTAGCAGCCTGCCGGAGCCTTGTATTACCAATGTGCATGGACTCCTATTTTGTGTTATTCATCTGTTGCTGTTTGAACACCCAAAGTGGGAGATTTGGAAGGAGGGGTGGAGTGAAAGGGTGTACTGATACAGTATGCTCTCTGTCTCTTGCTAGGTGACTCTCTAACAGAGAGCTGGCACTGGTGCAGTTCAGAGGAATGAAGCTCTCAAATATGAAAACACACACCCAGCATTGCCTGCTTTGGATGTGAGCTCTGAACATCTCGTCACCAACGCTGGCCAGTCTCTACAATGAGCTCTTGTTGAAAATCAACCCTTATTTCTGTGCCAGTAACATCTTCTATTGTCACAGGGCTTCAACTAGATCTGCATGGCACACAAGTAGATGTTACTCAACAGCTACGTGCCACCTGGATCTGGATGTTCTGCATGGCCAATGCTAGGGAAACAGCCCTGCAGTGACAGCAGAGACAAAGCTCTAGCTTGGACCCCTCAAACCAAGGCTGTCTGCTACTAGTAAGGCAAAGAATTTTGCACTGCTTTACAAGTACTCGCTACTGTCTTCTGTGTTGGCCATCTGCTACTGTTCAGTAGCACAAACATTTTGTTAAAGTGGCAAAGGTTCCTGAAACACAGTGATTTCCTTCCATACAAAGGGGCCCCAAATTATTCAAGAGCTCGTACAGACATTGAAAAGTTTCACTATTTGCCTTCTCAATTTTTACACAGACTGCCTGTAACCATAACAAAAGCAGTATGTTTTTTTAAATATATATAAATATATTATACAGGACAAGCAGCTTAAAATACATATTTGCAAGAGGCCCCTCTTGCTGGAAAAGCCAAATGGTTCCCTTTTCTTTGCCAAAAATCCTGCAAACTCTATGGCTAATTTTATGGAGGCTCTTATGTTTGGATCCATAGGGTCTGTTTCTGCCACCCTTACTGCAGTTATTAGCAGTTTGTTCCGCAAGGCTCCAGTCTTAAGAAAAAACTTCCTTCTCTCCAAGGAAAGCAACAGGTAGAAGGGTGGGAACGTGCTAAAAATAATCCCTCCTCTCTTCAGGCACACCACCTTCTTTCAGAAACATCCATACTAACTCATCAGCTACTCTGATGCTTACCCCCACTCTGAGGTCCATCACTTATCTGAGCTCTCACTTCAACTCCCTCCACTGGATTGACATCCTTCCTCTCTCCCTGCTGCTGCCCCAAAAAATAAATAAACCAAACACTTGTTTTCTCTTGGATTTCCTTCTCCCTCCCTTTCCCTGACACATAGATGGATGGTTCCTTCCCTTCATTCCCAATGGGGGGGTGTGGAAACCATCCTCTCCCAGACAAGCTCACACTGCATCGCTGTGCAGGGACAGCCATGCCCACACCAGCTTTCCCACGGGGCTATGACTGCCCTGTGCTAGTGCAATGTGGGACAGCTGGCTTGTCACCACCACAGAGACAGACTTAAGCCAATAAAAAGCCATTTCTCTTTTAATGTTACTGAAGTGGTGGTCTGAAATGTATTTCCACGCCTCCAAGGTTTCACACTCATTCCCATCTCACATCATCAGCTGCAGGTTTCCAGCCCGACCTGCATAGCGTGGTACCAAACACGACCAGAACCCCACAGTGTCTCATATAAGTCATTATCCCTCCCCATGGGTAATTTAACCAGCTGGTTTAGCAGAGAAAATCAAGTGTGTTAGAGGAGGTGTTTGGCCCTCAGCAATCAGCACTTTCAAAGGCATGGTACGTCCTGCACTGGTGACTGGACTGCTGGGAGGGCAGCTGAGGAGCACGTATGGTCTGAGACATTTCAGGCAATAAATGCCTATTACCTTGCAGTCAGCAAATGAAACTTGGCATCTTTGACCCTGACTGAGAAGGGCTTTTGAGGAAGATACACACACTGCCTGCTGAGCAGTTGGTCCCCTGACGTGCATTTAAGCATGCACTCACATTTTCAGAGGACCAGCCTGACTTACAGTAGCCACTACGAGTGAAGAACAGGAAACTCAGCACTCTTGCAGAGCAATCATCACACCTCTAACAAGAAAGTACATTACTATATACTTCTAACAAGAACATTACTTTCTAGGTTTTCAATACTGTTGCTGTGCCGTCATAGAAGAGCTCATTTTCCTGTGTGATTTCATTTTTCTGCTGGCTTTGTTTCTTTGGGAAGAGAGCAATTTCTTCTGTGTCTGCAAGCACCACACACTTCAAGAGATGGATGCTATTCAGGATCCTCTTGGTGGGTCATCATGGTAGAAAAAAATATTCGGCTCTTTACAGCCACGCACTCAGAGTGCAGCTCTTCCCCCCTCCTCTGCATACATACAGCTTTGGACCTGCTCAGGAGCAGCATCCTCCAGCATCACCAAAGTTGCCCTAAAATCCTACAACATAGCAAATATCTGGATTGATAATAAATCATTTCACTCGCAAAACAAACAAGTTAAGGAACACAGAAGTCAATAAAAAGTAGGAATTAAAAATCACTTTCTAAACAGTCTCAAGTAGACTCTGAAGTTTACTGAGTGGAATAAATGGAAAGCTGGGATACTCTGCATTTACAGGCTTTCCAAGACTGTGCTCACAGTTTCTTTCATCAGAGAACTGTGACCTAATCATCAAGCTGAATTTACCCTCAAGCACCACTCTGTAGTGTAGATGGATTAATGTCCCCAGATTGGAGAGGCAGACACCAAGCCACATCAGCTTGCAGGTTCAATCCCGCAAAATAATATGCATATAATTCCTTCAGCTGTGTCCAGTGGTTTCAGAGAGTCCCAGCACACACAGCAGAGAAGCATGTGTGTCTCGCAAATCACAGCCTAATATACAGTAGGCAAGAGGGAGTCTATAGTAGGGACAATATCAGAACCTATGTCCTGATATGCAGAGGTGAATGCAAGCACACACACCCCTCTCCACCTCAGGGGACTGTCTGCTCACTGCTTTGCAGGGATGCTATGTGCGATGGCAGTACAAAACCAACAGTCTCTTACTGAGGTTTGATTAAACCCTGAGGAGATACTACTGAGCATCTCACAAAAGATTTCAGTCATTACTCCTTGTTTGGAAAGTTTTGGGTAGAAAAGAACACTGGTTTAGGTTGGGCAGTTCTCCATCACCACAGTGTGGAAAAAAACATTCAACTCTTTTTTAAAACAGAGCAAATAAAGCCCAGGAAAGGTGAGATGCCACTTCAAAAGTCTGTCTCGAACCTATGAATGAAACCATGTCTTGTGATCTCCAGCCCACCTCCACAGTAATAAGACCTCAGACACCAAATACATATATTAAAAACACATACAACCTGAAATCAGGTTGAAGTATCAAGCCAGATGGACCCTTTCCATCACTGTCGCTCGCTCTTATATTGTTTATAATACATTTACTTTGGGAGACCAGAAACATCAAACCAATAGCACAGGAAAGACAGAAGTCAACACAAAGCTCAGCTGACACAGACGGTAAGGCTGTGAACACATAACCCAGAGCATCAACTCCTGCAAAGCACAGCAAGGCTTCTGACAAGTCCCTGGACCTCCATCAGCTTCAACACTGCTACAGCCTCTCCATGCATGAGCTGTGAGGCCATCTGCAAAGCATCTTATGCTGAAGACCATACAATTATGTCACCAAATTCAGCATGGCTTCAAAAGGTGATGAAAGGGAAAGGCATTCAGACCATGCAAAAGTGCAGCTCAACTTGTTCATGCAGGGCCAGATTCTGACGCTGTTAGGTATTTCAGCAGGGCTGCCACGTGAAGCGAGACATTACCCAGAAGGAATAACAGCATCTAAATCCAGCCCTCCACCTATCTGACTGCAGCCTGCATGCTGTGATGCTCTGGCCCAAGGACCTCAGCAGCACAGGAAAAACTAAACGCTGGCTTTCTGAGGCTGAAAAGATGCTTATGCTGAAGAAGAGCAGGAACCAGAGAACTCACCAGAGAACCCCCAGAACTTGCTGCTTCTGACACTGCTGGAGGGGCAGCAGAGGTGGGCACAGTATGCTGCTTCCACACTTGCCTCCTCAGCAGCAGGAGCATACAGGGCTCTGCAAGGGTTGGCCGAGGACATGGAAGGGTTCGGGCTGGGAACTGGGAATTGTAAACCATGGCAGCATGGCTTGCCAGTCACATTTGCTGCCTTTTGGTATGGGAGTTTTAAGGCAAACTCAGTAGTTGCTCCCTGTTATCAACTAAACCACTTCCCACCATGTACTCCTTTCCAAGGATGCCACTCTGAGAGGAGGGATAAAGCACTTCATTACGGAGTACCACAACAAATCATGTTGACTATTCAATTTCTTTTATTTTTGTTTCCTTTTTAGAGACAAGGAAAAACTAGCATTCCAATTCCAGCAGTTCTGCACTTTTTCCCTAAAAAAGTAGTTCCAGACAAAATATTGCAGCCAACTATACAGTAAACATGATGACAAATAACCATTTGAATAGTTCCCTCTTACTTTATGGCAGATGTATATATTAAGAATGATTGACTCCTCCAGTGGAAAAATAATCAGTTTAACACCAGAAGAATACAACAGTCGTAAAGATTTGCTGGAACTGGGATTGTTGCAAGATGCCCAAGAGGACTTAACAGCTGAATAATAGTGAAATAGCTGCATTGGAACAAAGAAATATGAACACGTTCCACAGTCCTCAAAGGGTAACTCGCTCTGTTTAATGAAGAGCTGATTTGATGCTCAAGTTACTCACTGAAGAGAGGTGATTTAAAATGCACATGTCTCCAGATTGCTTTCTAATACGTACACAGTTAAAGCTGGATATACCTTTTAGGTTTTCTTCCAGGGAAAGAACAAAATCCTTATAACAGAACTTCAGTATTTTATCTGATGTAACTAACATTATTCCTTCTGTTTAGGAAAAGGTCTCTGTTTAGAGCATGCAATTTCTATGTGATGGGTCTTTCTTCCACCTTCCCTTGTTTCTCCACTCTTTCGGGCCGCTGGCTTTAAATATAGACTAGCTCTGACAAATGCAAGCACCTACACCATGATGGAGCCACAGACAGAGACCAGTTTCAGAGGCACTAAAGCGCAGTCAGCTCTGACTGCAGCACGGGCGTGTGACATAGCCAGGTTATGCACCCTGCCCTTGCATACAGGAAGGCTCTCATGTCCCACAGAACAGAGGTAACTTACGAAGCACTAACAGCAGACCAGAGGTTATGAGTTTGATGAGAGTGAGGTTTGGCGATTGCTGCTCAGGAAACATATGATACAACCTATACATATTTTAACCATCTTGAAAATGCTGTTAACAGTACAAAAACACAGTGAAGCTTGAACGTATATTTGCATACATTTGCAAAAACTCTAAGGGGCAGCGTAGGAGATAAGACCTTATGTTACATCCTAGAGAGGAGGAACCAATGTCTGCAGAGATACACGTCAGAAACCCAGAAGTTGTGTGCCTTAGGAGGGCAGGATACAGGATGGGAGGTCTGGAGAGAAGTGGGTGCCAGGATAACGAGGATACCCTTCAGGATGAAGAAGGCAGAGGGAGCTCAGCAGCCTGCACATGTCTTGCTGAGGATCAGAGGCACATGAGCTGTCAGCACAATCTCCCATCTCCCTACGCAAGAAAAGACCATGCAATGAAGAAGCCACCATGTAAGTACTGTTTGATGTTAATTTCTGTTACCTCTGCTACCAGTATAGTAGTTAAAGCACTCAACCAAGTGGACCACTACAGAAAAAGCTCATTTTCATTACAAGCTTATCTAAAGTTTAAAGAGGACCCACAGAAATCTGACACTTTCCAGGTGCTTGTACGTCCCCAAAGGAAATGAATCCAACTACAGAGGTGTTACAGGCAAACTCTGCTGGTGCCTACAAGTAACAGTAAACTTGAAAGCTTGGATCAGAGCATCAGGACTCCATCCGTCAGGAGTTTGTACAGAGCCAGTGCAAAATCCCCTCACTGGTCTAAATGCCTCTTTAGTAAGAGGCAGGCAGTGGAAATGCATACTAAACCATTCCATCCCTCTAAATCCCTAGACAGCCAGGGCGTGGAGGAAAGCTGAGAAACGTGTGTCCCGAGACTCAAGAGAACAGACAGCAAAACAAAAGATCTCAGCAGTTCTTGTTTTTTAAATCTCGTGCTTTTTAAGCCACCGTCTTGATCTTGGCAGTGCTTATTTTGGCACTGCAGTTTGTGAACATTCAACACAGACTGTAGGTTTTACAGCCAACAGCGCAGCAGAATAAGCAGTAGTATAACACATATAAGAAAATGTAAAAATGTGATTTCAAAGGCTTTATACTGGGTCACACATAGTGAAAGATCTTCCAGACATCCTCCCATTTCTTCAAGAGATCCATCATTCCTCTACTGCCCTGAAAACATAAGCCATACCACTCCTCAGAGGCTTTAGTGCCAGTGCAAATATAGCCAAAATGCAAGCTCTCAGTCCACATGGAAGCAAAATACTGGGGCTCCTCATGAGCCTGAGGGAAAGGATCTCCCCAGCTTCAAGATCTGCTGCTCCCCTCTGGATCTCACTGCCTCACAATCTGGTTGTTCATCCCTCTCCCTCCCATGCTGGGCAGGGGCACAGGCTGCCGAGGTGAACAGATCTCTCATCTTAGGGAATAATGAAAACACACATAGTTCCAAGCAAATAAAATTTCAACTGCACTCAAAGGAATAAAACCGGTCCTGTAGCGTAACACACAGTGAAATCTTTGCTGCTTTATGGGGCTGTAAAACAGAAAAGACAAGTGGCAATCTGGAAGGGAGAAAAGCAGAACAGGCAGAGCTGGTACCTGCCTGAGGGATCAGCAACGCATCTGCAGGGCTGGGAGTGCCCTCTCAAGGCCGCACGGGAGCACAGTACGGCTGCAGCTCCGGGGAGGAAACGGCAGCACGGATCTTCCCGAGAGGAAGGCACCTCAATCAGTGTCTATGCCATTCCCTCTGGAGAAGCGAGCATTTCACCTGTTTAGTGCGTTAGCGGTCTGCAGGAGGCATCGCTAAACATCCACCCTCCCTCTTCCCCCTCAGCAGAAATCCCACGCACAACAGCGTTAAATGTTCCCGTGTTACACACGTGCACCCAGGTATGAACGGGTTGCTTGGGCAGGCAAGGGGGGAGTTCAGCAATACTAATTTATGAGGTCTGGTAACTCAGCTTAAACAAGATAAGAGGAGCATATTTAACATTCACTAATTTCAAAGGAGGATTATCTAGAGAACAACGGGTGGCCAGAAATCATGGGCTGCTGC
>WTSP01000381.1:0-78361 GCA_025331215.1 Actenoides lindsayi | reverse complement strand
GCCGCGCCTGTCAGCCCTCGCCGGGGGTGCCGCGGGCCGGGGAAGAGGCCTCGCCCGGGCCGCAGGGCAGAGGGAAGCGATACGGGGCCCGCCTCGCTTCGGGAGGGGATCTTTGCCCCTCGCGTCGCGCGGGGGCGGGGGGAGTGCCGCGCGCGGAGCCCGCGCGTGCGGCCCCTCTCCCAGCGGTGGTCGGAGGCAGCGCGTGCCGCCCCCTCCCCTCCGCCTGGGACCTTGGCCCCGTCCCACGCCCGCCTGTGCCCGCCGTGCTGGAGACGGCGCTTTGCTCTGCTCGCCTCAGCCCAGGGTGCCCGCCCGGCCCGCAGGAGAGGGGGTGTGTGTGGAGCGATTCCGCTCTCCCGCGAAGGAGCTGGGAGGTGACGAGCTGTCTGTCCTGTCTCGCCTGAGGTGCGAGGGCTTCGTGCTTCCCCCTGCTTGGGCTGCGTCTCTTTCCCCCTGCGGTCTCCAGTGTTTGCTTTACGTGCGAGTGCCAGACGGATACTCATTCTTCCTCCTCTGTGGTCCCCAGGGCTTGAGCCATACTTCTGTTTCCTCAGGCAGACACTTTTTTTTTTCCTCCTCTGTGTGTTAGAGATGTACTCATTTCTTTCTTTTCTTTGTTCCTGCTACTTTTCCCCAAAGAGATCTGTCGGCAGGAAGGAAGAAGACCCGATTCACTCTAAAATCACGCTTCTGAATGCTGTGATTTTGCCGGAAGGCTCAGCTTTCAGATGCAAGAGTGACGCCGTCGTTTTGAAGGCCACTGTGCTTGTTCTTATCGGAGATGGGTGGCTGGTTAAACATACCAGGCTTTGTCACAGGATGAATCTTGCCCTAGACAAGATTAAATGGGTAGCATGTGCAATGGATGTCACTTGTAATTCTTAGCTAATGTAATTAAAGTAATTCTTAACCGTATAGCTGCTGGTGGCTAAGAGGTTGCTCTGTAGGTGGTAACGCTTAAAGAGGCCTTGGCAGCTTGACATGAAGTTTTTTTTCTTCTGATGTTATTGGAAGAACATAAAAAGGAGGGCAATGTCAGCGCCACTTGTCAACTTTCACTCTGCTAACATAAAGCTAGGATATTTGTTACTCGATGTGGTCATAGACGTTCACATCCAGTATGGTTGTAGTCATTCTGGGATCCTGTGTGAATGAGAAGTACGTAGTTAGGCACCCTGATAGCTGCTGAAGGCTCCAAAGTGTGCAATAGATGAATATTCTGCATTACTGTTTCCATCTCAGAAAATCTGTTTGAAACTTCCTTTCATGAATATTGAGTATGCACTGAATAGGAAACTTTTTCAAGCATTCCTCTTAGTCATTAGATACCAAGATCCAGCTGTGCCGTGGCAGTTCGATAGTATGACTGTTAGATTGTGCACTGCCAGATTCTTCTTTATGTTAAGCTAAATTCACCTATTTTTGGTATTAAATTTAGTGTGTTTTCTGTGCAAACTTTGGTCTTTTATAACTTTTTATTTAGCTAGGACCGGTGATCTCTCTTTGCAGTACTCAGTACTGGTGTGAAAAACTTGGCTTTGGTTTCTTTTTTTGGGTCATTTGCTTTGCTGTATTCTACAAATTCTATGGGAAACTTTTCCTTCAGTAGAGATTACAGAGTGTAATTGTCATGTTGCATAAGGCTCAGCTTTACATCTCTTCTGAAGATTCTTCTTTGGCAGCTGAGTGGAGCTCAGGGCTGTGTTAAATTAATGTTGGTTTATTGTATGTTTCCAGATTTAGAAGGATGAGTATAAAATGTCTGTCAGTTTACTTTCAGCTTGTTTCTGGTTAGAGTCAAAGCAGTGTCTCTGTTTATCTTATCTCAAAAGTAATCAAATATGAAATGAGAATCACCTGATGACAGTGTATGTTAAAGGTGGGGAGGCTGTATCCCAGAACTTGTATTATTGGTGCAGCTGGTGTAACTGGAAAAACTAAAAACACTTCTTCCGTGTGCAAACCTTATCTTGGTATATTGTCTTTCAAATTGTATATGAAATAATCTTGAGTAAATACAAGGAAGAATTTCAAGTTGACTTGCTTGCAGCATGGTTTGTGACTGAGCTGTTGTTCTGGGTTGTTCTTTTTATTATGTACCTTTTGTGTGTGCGTGTGATTTCTTCATAGAACAGCTAGAAGCAATATTCCTGTTCTGTGATTGTTTGCCAGTTGTTTTACTTGCAATGTTCTCTTCCCTAATTGTCAATGCAGTAAAAGCTATTTCAAATTCTGTGAAATTGATATGATTTTTCTCTTTTAGGGTGGTACTTCTAATATGAAAAAAAGTGATAATCTGCACAAAGAAGCATTTAGTGCAATAGAAATAAGAATTAGTGGTGGAATTAACACATCCTGTCCTCAGAAGTCACTTATTACCTGTTCAGACCAGTAGAGGTGGACAGGTTCTTGAGCCTGTTGTCTTCAGTGTAATTAGCTGTGTGAATGCACATTGTAGGCTACATAGTGAGACCATTTTTAATCTTTTCTCTGTATCATAAATTAAAGTGGTCACTCAGCTTAAGTGATCTGGGATACTGTGACATTTTCCTTGTCATGACAGTGTATTTTATTCTTAAAGTGAAGTATTTTTTCTGTTTTTTTTTTTTTTCTTATTTTAGATCTTCCTGTAACTGGCTGAAAAATGGTTCAGCAAGATGAGAGCACCAACTCTAACACTCTTAAAATGGTAAGTAACTTGGTTTTTTTAAAAAGACTTAAGAATATTTCCATGCTATTTGCTGGAAATTTTAATGGTATTAAGAAATTACTTTTAATATTCCTTCAAATGTCAATTTTCAACTAGTATATTTAAAGTTACACCATATAGAAAGCGTATTTATTTTGTAATAATAGCATACAAAAGGGAAACACATGCTGAAGTTTCTACTGCATTTAATAGAGTAGAATATTGTATTTACTTTTAAACCATAATTTCTGTTTCAACCTATATGTCTTCTGATGACTTAAATTTATCACAGCTCTGTGCACTTGATGAATTAAATGTTTTGTAAGGGTAAAGCCATGTTCTTAGAAAGAAGCGTCCTGTACAGTTCTTGTTTTGTGTGTCAGATGTTCTATTAACATGCTAAACATTTACCCTTATCCTGAAATGGATTTAGTATTTGTAATAAGCATTGACCAGGGCTCTGCGTGATCAGCTCCAGTCAAGATTACAGCCCTTGCATGCTGATAGAGGGCAAGATCTATGTCTTGCATAGTAACCAGATTTGGGTGGAAGTTCTGCACTCGGTTACTTGAGTATAGCTAATATTGATTAAATAGGGGCCAAAAGAAAGCAACCAAACAGTGTCTTTCCCTTGGTGATATTCACTTTAGTGTGCGTGGAGGGAAGAATTTTTAAACATCCTTTTTGCTTTCTATTTACTGTTGTTATTGTTGGATGGATAATCACATGCCTGTGTCTTAAAACTACATCACCTTTAACCAGCTACAGTTATTTGGTAAACTGTATGGTAAAGGCCTTGAACCTGCTGGATGCTAAGCAGGGTGTGAATCTGAAGTTCACTGGGGGGGGTGTGTGTGTGTGAATCATAGCCTTGTGTGGTCCCTCTTTATAGTCTACATCTTGGTCTAATTTACAATAGGTGAAAAGCATCAGTTGAACCTTTGCTTCCTATTCACAGCTTAGAAACTTTCAACCATGCTTGACAGGTAATGAAAGGCAGCTTTCACGGTAAGCTAAGGTTGCCTTTTTTCTTTTTCTTTTCAGGAGACTGTCGTCACTTTGACATGATGTGTGAAGTTTGTTAGTCAGCATTTTTTGTTTGTTTTCTTACAGTTATTGTGGAAGGTATGTATGAGAAAAGTAAATTTTGTTATTTGTGTTCATTTTTATCAGAGCATATTGCTATCATTGTGGAGAAGCTGAATAGAAAGAAACGTGTGGATTTGTGTTTCATTACAAATTCATGAATAACCAGTGCTTTGTCAATAAGTGAGATAAGGTATCAGTCTGCTGTCTAAAACTTCTCAAAATATGTCTTTGCATTCTGTGTGAAGTTTAGCAGGTTTTAATTCTGTCCTAAAACTTATGTACTGTTTCAGTAGGCTGCTGTTTTTCTGATGAACATGATAGGCATTTTAGTATTGCCACTTTGTAATTTTTTTAGTCAGCTACTACTTTGAAGGTGCCTTGTGCTGCATGAGGAAGACTTTATAGTCACCCTTTCTTGTTAAGTTTTCTCCCTTGTTATGAAAGAACAAAGCCAAGTGCTGTATTAGGCACACCAATGTGAAGCAGACACTTTGTAGTGAGATGAGAAAACAGCTACTATTACAGTAACATATAAAAAACTTCAAGACATGAGTATGGGCTCTTTAATGGGAATTTAAAAATCTACTTCTAGGTAGGATAAAGCAGTGCAACACGTACTTATACTCTGAATAACTTCATATATGCAGCCTTTTCCCTAAGAAGTACTAGATATTCTATCATCCTTTACTTCCCTTGTGCTGAGGGATCTTGAAGGAAGGGATTTGTACAAACCTAATGTAGATAAGCTAAGTACAATATTAAGCAACTACATAACATGCACAATATCTGTGTATGAACTCTAAGCACAGAGTATACATGCTATATGCTTTGAAGCAGTTTGTGGTGAGAACAGAAGAGCTAGGGATGTAGAGATGTTAAATTGATTGTAAAATCATGGAATGGTTTGGTTTGGAATGAACCTTAAAGATACCTAGTTTTCCAACCCCCCTTCAGTGGGCAGGGCCACCTTCCACTAGATCAGGTTGCTCAAAGCCCCATCCAACCTGGCCTTGAACACTTCCAAGGAGGGGTCACCCACAGTCTCTCTGGGCAACTGGTTCAGTCTCTCAACATCCTCGGAGTAAAGAACTTCTTCCTTACATCTGATCTCAATCTACCCTCTTTCAGTTTAAAGCCATTATCCCTTGTCCTGTCACAACTGGCCCCAATAAACAGTCTGTCCCCATCTTTCTTATAGGTACTTATAGGTCCCCTTTAAGTACTGGATGGCTGCAGTAAGGTCTCCCTGGAGCCTTCTCTTCTCCAGGCTAAACAACCCCAGCTCTCTCAGCCTGTCCTCATAGAGGAGGTGCTCCAGCCCTATGATCATGTTCTTCAGGTCACTGTGATTTCTTGCTGTCTCCATCTCCCTCTCCCTCTTCTACCTGGAGCACATTACTGCTGGAAGGCTGGAGTGGTTTCTATTTCTGGTGTATCTTACCACTGTTCATGTGCCATGCTGGAGCCTGACAAGGAATGTGATTTCTTCTTTCTAGCTCCTTTGGAAGTCTTTTATTCTCAGCTTCCGTTTTTGCTGCATATTACACAAACACATGAGAAATGTGTAGGCTATATATAATATAACTTAATATAATGACTTGTAGGCTATTAGTCATAATAAAACGAAGGCAAAGTTTGTAGAGTATAATGTGGAGTATCTATTAAATGAATTCATATAAACTGAAAAAAACCCCAACCCTTATAAGCTTTCAAGCACGAAAACCTTTCTGTTGGCTTACTCAGGTTTAAGCTAATATCCCTATTTATTCTGTCTTTGAGAGCAAATGTTTTCTTCTTTATTCTGTAGCAAATAAATTGCAGTTCCTTGCTGAGTCTTTCAGAACTTTGCTGCTCCCTGCTTACAGACTTCTGCTTTCTTTTGTCCATCCCACCATTTTATCAGAAAAGCAGAATAATTATCCAGAACTGGTGCCCACACCTGGAATACATCAGCATAGTGGTATAATTATACTGCAGGAACTTGCCTGTTGATTTTTCTTTGGAAGGAAGCCCTTGGAGAAATGGCAGAAAAAGAGTCAAGATTTGAACATGGCAGAGACTATTACAAAGGAGAGACATGAGTCAAAGGCAGAAAAAATTAAATCATTAACCTAAGGAATAGGCTAGTCTGGGACAAAGAAATGTAGCTTCCTCAATGAAGACATGTGGCACTATCTCATAAATAATTCGTAAATAATGGAAAGATAGCGTTTGCGTGTTGACACTTGTGGTGCATTTCATAGAAATGAAACGTTTGCCCCCACTGTTTACTTGTTTGTTTTATTGTTTTTTGGTTGTTGTTACTCTTGGTATTCTTTTGTGGTTTATTCCTTTGTCAATCTTGACTAGGTTACAAATGGTGTGGGTTTTTATCATGAATCGAATGAGCTCCCAGAGCAGTTCATCCACTCAGCGTAGGCGAATGGCTCTAGGAATCGTCATTCTTCTCCTCGTTGACATAATATGGGTTGCCTCTTCAGAACTCACTTCTGTAAGTATTGTTCCATGCATCTTAAAAGGAAAATAAAAATCTATTGAAGAGAAAGATGCAGCAGAAACATGGTCACCCACATACTCAGCGAGTGTTCTAGTGTAACGTTTAACCACCTTTTCAGTACAGGGAAGACAATATCCTTTGGGTTAATGAACTGACCTGTATCCACTGCAAGTAACAAACAAGCTACTCTCAGTGACTGTTGCTTTCAAGACAGAAGGTGTTATCGATGACTTTAAAATTAAACAATGTAAGCTCTTAACCATCTACTCTAATGAGGGAGTTAATTTTGTTTATTGCCGTATCAATTAAAATAATGGCCATAGGTTTCCCGAGAAGCAGTAAATGCTGTAAGATTGCAGGCTAGGTGGTGTGGTAGATTGTAGTTCAGAATATCTAGAAGTCTAGGACCAAAGGCTCAGGTCGTGGAGTTTAAGCCCTGTAATAACAGACAAGATTGTCATAATCTAGTTCATATATTCACTGTCTTGAAACTGATCTGGTATTTACTTCATGTCAAGTTTTGGGACTTAAAACTGAGCCTTAGTAATGAAAATTGAGCTTTTAATAAATTCTTGTTAAATACAGGTTTCTGAACTGTCATTAAGTTATGTTCTATATTAGTGTCAAAACTAAGCATATAAAAATATTTGTGCTTATCACGTAGTTGTATTAGTAAACTGTTTTTTTCCAATGAACTAGTGGAATCACTGTTAATACTGAAGTGTTACTTCTTTATCTTCTCTAATTTGTGATTACTCTGCTATTACTTATAAAAATGGTCTTTTTGTTTAGAAAAAATTCGTATGTAAACGTATTTACCGTCCTGTGTGAGTTCAGTGGCATATCAATTGTGTTGCTATCCATTAGATACAAGAAATAAGTAACTTTTCTCCAGTGGCGTTGTGTTTTACAAAATGTCTCAGTACCTTCTTGTTGGCATTTAAGATAACTTGGAAGGGGACACCCGCAGAATAGGCAGGGCCACTCGTGCCTTTTGGACTTAATACCAATACTCACAGCACTGTCACTTTGGGAACCAGACTGTTCTGGACTGTATACTTCAACTTGTTCATTCATTTTGTGAATTCTCACCTAATTGGTAATTTTGGATACTGCAATTATTTTCTTTCCACAGTATGTTTTTACACAGTACAACAAACCTTTTTTCAGTACATTTGCAAAAACATCCATGTTTGTTCTATACCTCTTGGGATTTATTGTTTGGAAACCATGGAGGCAACAGTGTACTCGTGGGTTTCGTGGACGGCATGCAGCCTTTGTAAGTAGCTGAACTCTGTAAATGTTGTGAGATGTTTTGAAGTTTGTACTGAAAAAAAATGAAAATGGGGACTCGAGTAAAGCAAAGTTCATGTATTTGTGAAATAGTACTTTGAGGGATGCAATTTTAAACTGAATCATGGCACAGAGAGATGTGACTATTATAGTAGTAGTCTTGTTAGGGAAAGAAAAGAAAGAAAAAAAAGTAGTATGAAATGTGTCAGGAATCATAAGCAGCGCTCTACTGGGCCAGACCGTTGGCCCATTTAGCCTGCTGTTTTATCTGGGACAGTTGAAGGGAATAACTGTTTTTAAGAAGAGCTTATGAGCCTCACCACTGTTCACTGTTGGTTCCCTTTTTCTTCCCCAGCGTCTGTAACCAATGGAATCAATATTTCAGTTTTGTTGTTGATTTTTATTACCGACTCTCTTTGTCTCTGGCAGAACTATGAGCTATTTGTTAAGAGGTTTTGAGGTTTTTAAAGTTATATTTAGGAAAGGTGGTAGAATTATGTTCTTGCTGTTGTTAATACTGTATTTTTATAGCCTTTGTGCACAAGTGACCTTCTGTTGCCCATCCTAGAACTGGGCATAGTATGTTCTAGAGTCTAAACTTCTTGTCATATTACAGAAATACGTACTTTTTTCCCAAGGAAATGAAGAGATGGTGGGAAGGGCACTTGTTCTGTGCCAGTGTTTCAGTCTGCTGAACAGCAGAACTCAGGAAGCAGTAAGGCATTTGGCCTGATGTTAATCTCACATTAAAATAACAGAAAATATGGTCCAAGAACATGCTGTTAATTAGCATGTCTTTATAGAATATAAATAGCTTGTGTGAAAGGAACTGCCCTCAGTTCTTCTGGATATATTAGAGTTCACTGATAGTGACACTTGTAGGCATAATTTACTTAATTCAAAGTGTCACATGACATCAAGAGAATTATTTTTGTTTTTAAAAAACCAAAACATCACAAAACCAAACAAAACTAAATTATTTTTTTAAATATTATACTGAACACGTAGAACATTGAAAATTGGCTGATACCTTGAAGTAGTTTTTGCTAGATCAGCCTTTAATACTGAGTGTCTGTGCATGGTATGATGTGTTAGACTTGATGCTGTTCAGGATTATTATAAGGTATTTGGGAAATAAACAGAATTTACACATTGTTTGCTGGCAGTAATGACAAATAAGGATGATGAAAGTGCTAAAGGATGGGTAGTTGTGCAAAACAATGATATTGACCAAATTTATTAATCTGAGCAACTAAGTAGAAAGAGGGATTGTGTGAATTGTGAATCTTGTGCAGTGCTATGTTGAAGAGATAATATAAGCTCATATGAACTGGACCATAGTAAGTAAGAGCGCTCGATGTGTCACATTTTGTGTGTGGCACTCATGGCACTACTACTGAAATCTCATTATTTTGTCTTTCTAATGCTATAAAAAGTAATTTTGGAAATAATTCGGAGTCCTTACATTTGATGTTAGCATAGTGTGACGTTAGAAGATTTTTCTTCCTCCCTTCCCAAGGAGTTTAGTTAAATATTCAACTGTATTTTTATTGTGAGTGCCTTTAAAATACCTTGTGTTTCTTAATCTGGAACAAAAATTATACGGTTATAGATTTTTATTCCAGTAATGATTGCTTAGGTAAACACTGATAATTTTAAGACCTCTTCCAAATTATTTGCTTTGTTTAACAGATTTCTTGCCAGGCTGGTAGAACAGCAAGCTGCAGGCCAGGGAATGGGAGCAGTAGTGCTTGTTAAGATGCAGAAAGGAAGAGGAAAAATAGATACTTGACCTTATCCTAATTTAAGTCTTGTTAAAACTAAGGCAGAATTCCAGGATTTTATGCAAAGGAACTTTGCCTCAGTAGAATGAAGAAACAAGAGGCTTGTTGTTAACACATGCACAATAATGTAGTGAAGCATGTCTTGCTAAGAATAAACTTTAAAGGTTTTGGCATTCTAACAGCCTGATCCTGTTTTGATACCTGGGTAGTTGAATTCAGTGAGGTTCTCCAAGAGCTACAAGGAATTACTGAAATTATTTACTGAACTTGTAAGCCTTCTTATTTACTGGGGAGGAGGGCTGGAGGGAGAGAGGGAATTGTGGTAGAATAATGGGAAAAGGCATTAAAAAATTATTCTAAAAATCAGTTATTAATAATTCTGCCTTGATAGATTATTACATTTAAAATTCTGTCATTAGTTTGCAGATGCTGAAGGTTATTTTGCCGCTTGTACAACAGATAACACTGTAAACAGTTCTCTGGTAAGTGCCTTAGTTGTGAAGGTCAATTCTTTACAGTAGCAGCCTGGCACTGTTATCCTAACATACTGTTTTTAAAATATGGAAGTCTTAATTGTAATAGGTTTTGGAAAAAGGGTTTGGTAGCTTATGTATTACTAATAAGTGCTGCAAATAATGACACTGCTTATGAGAAATCCAGGTTCTCAGCTCAATAAAACACTTGCATATTTCCATGGTAGTTTGTGAAAGAAATATTTATGTTCTACAAAGTAGACCTTTACAACATCAGCGCAGTAGCTGCCAAAGAAAAATGTGGAGAGCTTGTGGTAAAGCCAAATAGTTCTCAAAAGTAAAGTCCACAACAGGATCATTCAGTTAGTTGAGCATCTTGTGCTCTGTGATCATGCATTGCGTTCTGAAAAAGGAATGGACTGTCTTCTTCCTTCTAGTGGACAGAGTGGCTCCTGTTTACTGAATCAAATGTCAGTCCTGGCGTTCTGCTGATAAGCTGCATTGCCAGATGGTGCATTTGTGGCGATTTTCATCATCCATAAATGCTGTTATGCTTGTCTTGATCACAGGTTGCTGCTTAATCTGCATACCTAAATCAGAGGGCACTTGCAGAAATGTATCCAAAACACAGAACTTTTGAAGTTTATGCCATTTCTGTAATAGAGTAGAGGGATGCAATTGGGTGTTGGCAAACCTATCATATGGGTATTTTATATTGAATAAGGAGTTGGAGAGATTTTCCAGAAATATGCTTCTTTTAATTCTTTTTTTTTTCTCCCAACTTTATTTACATTTAAAAATAAAATCTTCTTAGTCTGCCCAATTAATTAAGATCATCTGACTCTAGAAGCAGGATTCATTTTTAACTTCGGGCGATTTTGCGTTAATTTAAACATCCACAACAATTCTGGTCCTAAACAAGGAACCTAATGCAATTGCAGTTACCAGATCTTTCATTATTTCACTTTTACAGTTTCTTACTACAAACAAGCAGCTTAAAACTTGTCTTGTTAGAAGTATTTAAAGCAATTAAAACATGTACTAAGTGCCTTATGTATTGGAGTTCCTTTATCAGAAGTTTTTGACTTTTAGTTCTAGTTCATGAGTTTCAAGATCATGTGAGGAAAAGGAGTATGTATTCATTTTTGTGTATGTATTCTGTATTTTATGTTTCTAGTTCAGTATTTGGACAGAAGCTATACATCTAACAAAATGACTGTGATTTTGATGAGTTTTGTAATTTTAAATCAGTAGGCTTGAATTTTCTGGCAATGATTTTTTGTGTTCATCAGGTTATACACAAAAGCACACATTTTTGAGTGGCGTGTTTTACCAATACGTTTAACATAAAATATAGGTTATGTATAAACATTTTTTGACAAGCCTATCCACTGTGTGCAAAATCGCTGTTACATTCGATTATCTTAATGCTCACCAAGCTTTTCTTTATTTAGTTCTCTAATTCACTAAATTAATTCTACTGCTTATAATGTAGACATCCTGCTTAACTGTGTTTTTACTTATACTGATTCATTTCAGAGTGAACCTTTATATGTTCCTGTAAAGTTTCATGATTTGCCAACTGAAAAAAATGGCAGTAATAATAGTGATGCAGAGAAAAGTGAGTAAAGACTTTTGGAATGCTGAAATGCTAGTTCTTTGAAGGAATTACTTCCCCTCTTTGTTGGTACAACTGTTGTTTTGTTGCAGGAATTGCCTCTTGTTTTCTTTTTTTCTTTCTTTCCTCCCCCCCTCCCCTTCTCTCTCTCTCTTTTTTTTTTTTTGTTTGTTTGTTCCCCACCCCCTTCCTGAAATCTCTTATTGCATGAATTGCAGTCTCATATATTTACTTTCAGGTAGAGAAAACATAGGCCTATCGTTCAGTTTACCTTTCTTGGTCACTACAGATCCAGCCTATGTTTATCTCAAGGGACCAACTGGGTTCAGTACTTGTGATTCTTTCCTTCTGGGCTTGTATGACCAGCAGCAGTGAGTCAGCCTCTGGAAAAACAAGCTATTGTCCTTTTTAGAGCAGGAGCAAAGCAGTCAAAGTAAGAATTTTAACAGTCTATGTGCATTCTGATTTTATTTAAGCCTCACTATCTTGTGATAGTAGCTGAAACAGGCCTAACTGTCACAGACAATTACAGAAAAGTTTGGCTGTCAAAGAATCCAATTATCTGATCCTCAGCAAAAGAGTCCCTGCTTGTAAAAGCAAAAGTCTCTTTTTTTAATTTCTAGATGACGTGTGTTTAAGAACTGCTTTGGTAGGCTCTGCTGTCCTGTGATAACAGGCACCAATTACTTCAGGGTTGTTTGAGCTGTAACTTTTCCCTTTGCTTTTTTTTTTTTTTTTTTAAGGAAATTAGGTATTGTTTCATATTGAATTAAGGGTAATATTTATATGTAGTGTGTAGTGGGTTTTTTTGCATAGGAAACTAATGATACTTACAGTACCCTTATAAATAAAATCTGATTCTGGTTTGCAAGATTAGAGGGTGGACTTCAAATGAGCAAGTGACCTTGTGATCTCTGCTGATCTTTGAAGTCTGTTGGACACACTCATCCTCTGAATGAAACACTGTCCTTGCAGTTAGTTATAGTCATGTGCATTTTTGGGATGTTTGACTATAAAAAAATTAAAGACATTCTTATATGTAATACTTACCAATACAGAATAATTTCTACCTTAACATTTCTTGTTACCTTGAGTGGATTTTTTTTTGTCAGGGAGAAAGGAGGTTGCTTTTCAGTGAGGTTTTTGTGGGTGGGAAATGGTAAAATTGCACTGATTGAAAACAGTAATTCTGCTTTGTCTTATTGGTGGCCTATCAACTAGGAAAATACTAGTTTGATAAACAAAAATAATGGCATGTCTTCTGTTTGGATAAAACCCTGTTGTTTGTGAAGTATTGTAGTCAATGATGTATTAGAACATCATAGCTTTTTTTGCATATTGTGTTGGCTTGAGAAGTTTAATGATAATATGCATCTTCTTTTTTCTTTTTTTTTTTTTCCTTCTTTTCTTTTGTTTCCTCCTTAAGCTCCCAAAAAGCATCGTGTGAGGTTCAGTAATATTATGGAGATTCGACAACTCCCATCAAGCCATGCATTGGAAGCAAAGTTGTCTCGCATGTCATATCCAACAATTAAGGAGCAGGAATCAATATTAAAAACTGTAGGAAAACTCACTGCAACTCAAGTAGCAAAAATTAGCTTTTTCTTTTGCTTTGTGGTATGTGCTCTCTTCTTTCAAAAAATCTTAAGTACAGATGCATTTAGAACTTTTATAATAGTAGTGAAACATTATTGAGATGACTTTTATTTATGCCTCATTTTATAAATATACTGTAAGAAGTAAAACTTTCCTCATCTGCTGGACATGAAGGTGTAACTTCTTAAAGGGAGAGTAATAAAAAAATTATCCTGGCTATGCAGTTAACTATAAGGTCACTTATAAGATCCACCATGCTTTGGTGTCATGTTGTCTGGCGTTGGGTCTGTTTGGTACAGCAAAATTTGGCCTTTCCTTGTGTACAGGCTGTTAAAAGCTGGAGTGAGACTGCATGAGATGGGTGTCAAGTGTCATTACGACTTCTTTCTGGGCTATTGCAGAAAGAATTCTGATGATGCTATTTATGGCTGCTGCTCCTACTGACATGTATATGTATTTCTTCTTGGACTGTATAAATATTTTCACCAAAGACTTTACAGAGTGATAACTTCCCTGAGAATAGGTCTGAGATCTTATTAATGAGATCTTAATCAAGATATGATAAAACACTTGCCATTTTATTCCTTTACCGAGGAATTAAGTCATGAATCCTTCAAAAATATTTTTGAGGTATTGAATGTGATGCTTTGTTTTTAAGGTGGAGATGTGTGCTAGTTTAACGTACTCTTAAACAAACAAAAAAAATCATTTAGGCTGACTAATGTCCCATGTGTCTGAAATTTCTTTGTGGCCCTTGTGCAGTTATCATCTTGAAGCATTGCCAAAACAAGTTAAAAGTACCTTTAACTACTATAGAATAGCTATTATAATGTCATTTTAATTATTTAATATTTTAAAGGTCTGAAGTATGTTGTTTCATTATTAAACACATAGTTGAATACGGTTGGATTGCACCACTTCCAGTTTTGCCTCTTTTAATGTACCCGCCACTTTCATAGAAGTTAGGAAAGTCTTGATCTGATTTTTTTGGGGGGATAAATACTTGTGGGATTTTTTCTTTTAAGTAAGATTTTATTGCGTTGAGAAACTGAAACTCTGTTGCGATCCATAAAATCACAACATTATTTTTCTTTTCCCCCAGTGGTTCTTGGCAAATTTCTCTTACCAAGAAGCTCTATCTGATACCCAAGTTGCCATAGTTAATATCTTGTCATCAACTTCTGGTAAGTTTTCTTTACACCACAATGTGCATTGTAACGCTGTTTACATTATAAAAAGTTTTCTGGTTACAATGGACTGGTGTAATGATTTACCTGTGAGTTTAGGGGAATAATAAGGCTTAAAGCCATTGAATATGTGCATTTGAAAATATCATTATGTAATTGCAGGGGTTTAGGCTTTCTTCACGATTCCCCTGCGTTTTGTGCTTCAACTTCTTCTGTGTGTGCTTCTGCACTTCTGTCTGCGTATTAAAGAGATATATTGGGAATGTAATAGATTTGAAGGAAAGGTGGTATAACTTTTTCTCAAAATAGGTAAAGTTCAGATGAAAGTGTTCTTGCTAATTATTAGCTTTTTAAAAACAGTATTAGGGATAAAGAACTTAAGTCACCTAAATAGACATCTCACTTGCTTTACAAGTTTTATGCAAGGTTCTAATATGAGCTTTAAGGTATTTAAATGATGTGGCAGTACATGTTCTGAGGAGTAACTAAAATTAGTTTTAAAAGCACAATTATGTGATTTTTATGGTTTTTTTCGTGGTTTTCAGGCTTATTGCAGTTTGTTTAGTATAGCTAACCTTTCTCAAAATTGAGCATGCATTTTCTCATCTCAGGATTTTTATCATAAGGTGTTAGTTTAATAATATTTCTGATTAAAATTAGGGATGCTGAGATCAAATAGTTAAGTATGTGAAATATGAGGTAGAAATGTCTCTGCAGTTTACTGAACAAACTAGTAGCAAAACTTCTTTGCATAAACTCTTCTTAATTTCTCTTGCAGGGCTTTTTACTTTAATCTTAGCTGCAGTCTTTCCCAGTAACAGTGGAGATAGGTTTACCCTGTCCAAATTATTAGCTGTTATTTTAAGGTAAGATAATGGGATAGAACATTTGGTCAAAAACTCCCTTACATATTGAGAGGAAAATTAGACCTACTGTGCCTATGGTATCTGTGACAATATATGATATGCTTCACTTGAAAAAAAATTTAAAAAATCCTTATTTCACAGATAAATTGAGCAAGTGAATGAAGTCTTTTAAAATACTGCATATTGCAAACAGTTACTGAATCTCATGCTCCTGTAGGAAATAACATTAATCGGGTTTTGGTTGGAACTATGTAAACTTACTTTCTTGTTGTTTAATTATGGTTTCTTTATTTTTTGTGTAGATAGGAAAAAGGAAGAGGCTTGACATTCAGTGTTGTCAGCCTGTTTCAATAAATGCCTGCTGCATTGTTCAGGGAAGTTGAAAGTGGGGGTTGGGTGGGTTGGTTGGTTTTAGCTTAGGATCAGGCCTTAGCAATAGAGAATTACTTTTGGCTTTTACAAAAGTGGGGTTTGATTAACTAAAACCACCTAATGTTAGATCTGTATGTTTATATTTTTCTTTCCCTTTTTTCTGACTTTGTAAGAAAGTTCTCATATCTTTTTTTTGCTAGCATTGGTGGTGTGGTACTTGTTAACCTTTCTGGATCTGAGAAATCTGCTGGAAAAGATACAATAGGTACAGGTACTTCCCTTCCCTCCCTGTTTTTATTCTTTCTGGTAATCCCAGAACATGCAGTGATGAGTACCTTCTCAGTAGGTCATATAGCAAGCTATGTATTTCCTACTTGTGTAACATTTCACAATCTGGCTTTTGAGTTTGAACTTCTGAAACTGGACATTTATGATGATTTCCCCCTCCCACAGCTTAATTGGGAAAGTGTTTGTATTTATGAACTTCCTGTATTTTTCCATGATTTTTGTACAGTAATGGATTCTGTACTAAACAGTTTATCTCTGACAGTTTTATAACATAGGTTTCTGTTTAGGATTATAATTGTAATGTGCATAACACGTTTGGCCTGTCTTAAGTGAGTATTTTTTTCATCTTTCCAGGTTCCCTTTGGTCTCTTGTTGGAGCAGTGCTGTATGCTGTCTACATAGTAATGATAAAAAGGAAAGTAGATAGAGAAGATAAACTCGACATACCGATGTTCTTTGGTAAAGACTGAAAATAACTCTCTTGAAAGTTTTAATTCAGTGTGTGATTAAATTGTTTGCTTTCAGGCACTGAACTGCATACGAGTGGTAAAGGGACTGAGAAAAGTCAAGGAGGTAGATAGAGAAAGCCTGTTGCTCCGGTGGTTATGAATACTTTGGAGCCTGGTGGTGTGACTTGTTTCTTGTTTCCATAGTTAGCAATGAAAGCTAATGCTGCCTGTAGGGATGCAGACGGCCCATTTGGACTCCACAGAAATTTATAAATATTGGGTTTAGGTTTTTTTGGTTGGTTGGTTTTTGGTTTTTTTTTGTGGGTTGTTTTTTATTGTTTTGTTTTTGTTTTTTTCAATTTAAAACCTGCAAACATCTAATGTAATTGTGAATTTCAGCTATAGTTTACAATATTCTTTTCCTTTCAAGGATTTAATTGCTTCGTTGCTGCTTTTATGTATGCATGTTGCCAGAATAGCAGAGTTTTCCTGAGATTTAAGTTATGCTGAAGGATATATGTATTGGGATTTACTTAATACTGTTTTTATTCTCAGGTTTTGTAGGGCTGTTTAATCTGTTGCTGCTGTGGCCAGGGTTTTTCCTGCTTCACTATACCGGGTTTGAAGCATTTGAGTTTCCCAATAAACTGATATGGATGTGCATTGTCATTAACGGCCTCATTGGAACAGTGCTGTCAGAGTTCCTCTGGCTGTGGTATGTACTACTTGCTTTCTGTGTATATCACATAAGAAGTCTTAGCTGTGTTCTCAAATGCTGGGATGTCAAACTGGGGGGATGTGGGGGGGTATTGCCCACACTTTTTTTGTGTGTTTTGTGGTTGGTTTTTTTCCTTGCTTTTTTTCTGTCCATATATGCAGTTTGGAGTTAGGGGATGTTATCCATCATGTCACAGTGGCCTGTTTAAGAGCCACTGTTAACTTTAAAAAGCAGGTGATGCAGCCTTGTAGTATTTATTAGGATACTGTATGCTTAGCTCATTCTAGGATTAACACTTTGAGACAAAAATGACTTGAGACCAAAAAAAAAATTGAGACAAGAAAAGACTTAATGAATAAATCTCATTAGAATGCATTAATCATGAGGATATGGCAGTTTATACATTAGCCTAGCTTTTGTTTAATAATTTAATTATATGATAGTCTTGATAGGTTGGCAACAGAGGATCAAACATGAGATTTCTAGATGAAAGGCTCAAAATCTGTATCAGGCTTGTAGACTTAAACCTTTCTATAGCTGCTAGAAGGACAGTGTTAATAGAGAACTCTCTGGTAAGTCAAGGCTCCTATCTTGAGAGAATTGAGTTTCTTCTGGGCCAGCATTAGGTTAAAATGGGGGGGAGGGGGAACGGTACAAAAAATTCTATAAGTTGAGAAGTCCTTTTTCATTCTGGAAACACTTAGGAAGAGCTTCCAAAAAGAGACCTGCTTCCAATACATAATACAGTAAATAATATAATTTAACCTACTTAGTCCACACAGACACTGCCAACTAAATGATGTAGTGATTGATGTGACTCAATTAATTTTTTATTTTTTTAATCTGCTGGTAAAGAATCCAATGAAGAATTATTGTTCATTCATTTATGGTTTGCTGGTGGACAGGTTGGTTCTCATTCAGAAGTAGTGCAAGTATCCAGGAGTATTCTTTTACTGGTATAGAAGGGGATTTAGAATACTAGGGAGGAAGTTCACAAAGATGTGGAATATCTAAAGTGCTGTCTACTTTCTGTTCCTTTCTCACCTGTGTATGTATTTTTGTGTTTTAAAGACACAGAACAATGCAAAGTGATTACAAATATCCAACTGGTCAGTGTTGCTTTGCTGAAAGTCAGTTGTACGAGAGGACCTAGTGGCTTGGTTTGGGAGTACACTTCTAGTTTACTTAGAGTAATACATGCATGAAATCATGTTCTAGAAAATGTTTTCCAAATGTGTGTTCAAATATTTGTGTTTAAAATATGTTAACAAGCTTCTGTGCAGTCAATTAAAATAGCCTTTTCTTCAGTGAATCACATTTCATGAATATAGTTTCAGTTATGCTGCATCTGTAGACTTTCTAGACTTCAGTAACCTTTCTGTTTTAATTAACTAGACCGGGGCAAATCAGATTTAATTACTATAAGCTAGTATTAAACTATTTCAAAATAGAAACAAAAAGCAGATTTCTCTAGTTGAAGTCCCTACATGGGAAGTAGTGAATTTTTCATTACTCGATAGATTTGTATGGGAATTAAACCTCACTCCAGAAGACATCAATAGTCTAGTTAAGATTTTTATGCAGCTTTACAGATTTATGATGGAGTGTGGCTATCTCATTTCTTTATTAATAAAACAATGACTAAGAGTTAAGCTTGGTCAAATGTTTTCTGCAGTTGGACGTATTACTTTAGTTGCCCTTGAATTTTTATATAAGAATTTATTACTATTTATCATTATAATTTTCATTATCTTTTAGGGGCTGCTTTCTTACCTCATCACTGATAGGCACACTTGCGTTAAGCCTTACAATACCTCTGTCCATAATAGCTGACATGTGCATGCAAAAGGTAACGTACTGCTAAGGTTTTGAGCATTATTAACAGAATTTCTTGGTATTAAATGGCAGTGTTATTTTTAACAATGTACATACAATGAACAGTATTTTACTTCTGTCACTTGTTAATAGTTGTTGAACTTCATTGTGATTAATACTCCCTTGGTAGTGACAATTGCAGTATTTTTTCATTTTCACACTTAAATATATTTGATTAGGATGCAGTTTGTATGAAAAGTACCCCATAGTGATCAGCAATGCTTGGTCACATGTCTTCCCTTGAACAGGCACTTTTCAGAACTAAGGAACAACTGCAAGTACAGCACAGCACAGCTTAAAGGTATTAATTTACAATTATAGAATCGTTACAGGCTGCCTATCTTGAAAGTACTCAATTCGTGACAAACCCAAAAATCTGCAGGTTTATCACAAAGGAAGGCAACAGCTGTAAGGCTTAGGTATGCATTATTAGATTCATGTGGACAGTAGGCTTCCATTTAACTGTCCTCTTAAGTTAGTCTAGTCTCTCTGAAATTGAGGTAGTAGCTGTGGAAGAACCTTGCATGTAAAGAAAGAAAAGAATCTAGTAATAGGAGTTTAGAATAGAAACTATATGAAGCTAGTTTATATTACTCTTAAAGCATGAAAATTACTTTTCATGCTGGTGGGGTAGAATTCTCAGTTTTAAATACTTAATTATGTATGAACTTCAAGTCTAACTTTGAATATATGAATTTAATACTTAATCAGTGGCAAGGAATATCAAGTTCTTTATTTTGTGTGAATAATGATTATTTAGCATATTCTCCACACATGCAGTTGTTGGGTTTTTTGCGGGGTTTGGTTTAGTTCTTTCAATCAAGGTCACAGAACTGTTTCTATTTCCTGAAGGCCGTATCATTTGTTTCCACTCTTTATTTGAGATTTAAAAGTCTGCACTGGTAAAATTTTATTTTGAAAGTTAAAACACCTGTTTAGCTATTCCAAATAGCTTTCAATCTGACTTTATAATACATCCCTTGTTAAACCAAGCTTAGCATTTGTGAGGGTGATAATGCCATTCTTTTTTGGCAGGGCATCCCCACATAGCCCATTATGTCCATGCCTTTTGACACCTCCCAGTGTAGACACAGGTGTATTTGTCACTTGGCTAAAATGTAACCATCTCCCATCACGTGCTCGTGTGCATTGTGACCATTGGTGACACCTGTATTTCATTGATACTAAAAGTGTGTGTAGTCCTGTGGTATGGAGAGGCTGCCAAAGTCTTTTAGAACGCAGGGAGTACAGTACGTGCCAGGTAATGTGTTTTCTAGGCTGAAAATAGTGAATTGGCATTTAAACACCTTGGCCCAAATAGTTTGTTACTGAAATACAAGAAGTTCTTTACTGAGACGATAAACCTTTATGTGAATTAAGCAGTTTAGTCATGTAATAGTTTAGCTGAAAATGATACCCGTAATAATGGACAAAACTGACCACACTTAGAACTAACTATACAATACTACTACTGAAACTTTGAGTAGGTTGGTGACTACTGCTGCTTATGCTGCTTTAGTGTTCTTCTGAGTCTTGGGGCAAATGCAATGTTTAGTTTTGTAAGATCTACAGAAGTAGAAATGTGGAAGTATGAGAAGGCTACAATTGTGACTTTGCCTGGAACATAGCTTAAATGGAGCATTCCCTGAGTAGTGGCTTCCCTGGAGCAAGTCAGGTTTGTGCATTATCTGTGATGATTCAGTTTATGACTTGTTTTCAATCATTACATTTCAAGTTTTCTTTTGAGGCTTGTACTTGTTTGTACAAGACTGACTTATGTACGAGAAATTAATGAAGTGTTGCACTTAGAATGTTTCCTGTTAAAAAGAAGCTTTACTGATGAATGTTTTCACAAGCAAACTGTTCTAGTGAGAATCTTTTGACTTCTGAAATTTTCTGTCAGGAATGTAAAAATGGGGAAAAAAGCCCACACAACTTCTATCACACTTTTACTTAATGTCACTGTGGATTTTGGGAAATAAAGCAGAAAAATAAAAGAATAATAAAAAAATGTAAAAAGAAGAGCAAAAAAACCAACAAAAAAGAGAGAGAAGGTCAAATTGGAAAATAAAAGGACACAGACTCTGAATAAATACTTGTGTAATGAACATGTGAGATGGGTATGTTTCATATTAGTATTAGTTGAACATTTCAGCATGGAAATACAACAAGACTTTGCAGTGATTCCAGCAATATTAAAGTGTTAGTTGGTAAGAGAACTGTGTTTGTGTTGCTGTTAAAGTATCTGCAGTATACACTTGGGACATAAACAGAAAGGAAATAACTAATGATAGCTATTAAGGAAACAAGGGAAACAGATCTGTAGACTTGGTCCCCAAAAAGTCACTTTAGTGAGGTGGAATTAGATTTATATCAGAGCTAATTCTGGTAGCAAGAAATGAGAATTTTGCATGTATGAGTGCATTTATACATATTTTGTATATGTGTGTGTTTGCAAATACGTTTTTAGAGACGTGTGTATATATAGTTACATATATTAATATGTGAAAAGCTTAGTCTTCTGAAGTGATTCTTCTAAACTTTCTTATGGAATACACTGAAAAATAGAAAATGCTTTTCTAATTCTCAGTAAACAACTTTAATCTCCAGGCTATTTAATTGGAGTAAACACAGGGTCTGCATCCTTAAAATCCATTTATTCTTTACATACTCGTGCAGTATCGAGGCATTTGGAATAGCAGAAATGTGTTTAAGGCTGTGTTGGATGACTTTTGGTTGATGTTGGTAACACAAGGGCAAATTACACATCTCTCTTTTTATTTTTTTTTTTAAAGAAATTGCTGGTCTTAGAAACACAAATGAGTGACCCTAATTAAAGGCAAACTTCTGTAGACTTTAAAGCTGTTTGTACAAGTGTATTTGTGCAAGTATGTCTCTGTCATATAAAGACCAAAATATGCTAAGCCAAGCCCTATGCTCACTGAAGCTTCAGGTGTCCCAGTTAGGCTGATAGAAATGTAAGCTTCCAACTTGAAGGTTTCCACTTCGTGCTTCTGGCCAGCCTTGTCTTTACATCACATCTCAGCTTGCTTAAAAGGAACTTACATAAGAATGCCGCTGGCATGGCTAATGATGTAAATATTAAAGCATGAATCTATGTGGTCTTCATTTGACTGTTCAATGCTATGGTAATTATACAATATGCATAATTGCTAACTTTCAGAGTCTTTATTATTCTGCAATAAGCTGGCATAAACACGAGTCTTTGAACTACTATTTAAATATTCCTTTGGGTAACTTCTGTGTTGATGAATTTCCATTCAGAATCAGTAAGGATAAGGTAAGACTCTAACAATTGTAGTTTATTAGGTTTTTGAGCGTGAACATCAGTGCTAGGTATCAAAACTACCTTTTTTTTTAATGTCAATCTTCAGTTTTGGCAGTTTCCCCTCAAGAGGGAGCTGAGCTCATGGGCCATGTGGCTCTGCTGTCCCTAAGGGCTTTTCAGAGACTAGTTCTTGCTCTTGCCCCTGCGATTTCTCTAACCTTCTAGAATTTTAAGTTTTGAGCAGTCTCAGATGATCACTTCTCAGTGTAGCAGTAGTAGAGATAGAAGTAGAATTTAAATTGGGCAAATAGTGTCCTGCCTTTTTTTTTAGATGAAAAAGAGAATGAATGTAAACTTCCTGTAGAATAGTCTGTGTGCATTAATTGCAGCAGTTACTGTTCTATGACAGGATAATCATAGTGTCTAAAAAGGTGCATGAATCTTTCAGGTGAGATCTCTTACTCAGAATCTTTGAACTGTCTAGGAGACTTTCTCACCGGTACCAGTCAGGCAGCTAAAACCTAGAAATGAGATTCTTTGGCCATAGCGGTCTTACTTTTTGCACTGCGGTGCAGATTATGTTCCGTTGTAAAGAGTGGATCAGTGAAGAAAAGTTATTCATTTATTACAAATAGCAGTGGCTACAGAAGTTGTATCAAATAACTTACAAAAACATTTGTAACATTTCACCCAATTTAAAAGAACTGAAACTGCATCTCAAACTTACAATAATAATTATTCCAAATACACCGTATGCCAATTTTTTTCTTACAATTGATTGAATGACATTTGTGTTTTAATTCCAGGTGCAGTTTTCCTGGTTATTTTTTGCAGGGGCAGTCCCTGTATTTTTTTCATTTTTCATTGCAACTCTCCTATGTCACTATAACAACTGGGATCCAGTCATGGTGGGAATCAGAAGAATTTTTGCCTTTATTTGTAGAAAACATCGAATTCAGAGGTAGGTCAGTCACAAAGTATATTTTATCTCTTCTTTAGCCTTTCTCTTGTACTCTTTTATAAGCCACAGTACTCATTATTTATTTTAATCTGGATTTATTTTCATCTAATGTTCTATTCAGGTATATTCAGGTGTACTTATTTCTTATTAGTTGCTGATCCATTTCTTAGCCTATGTAATCTTCAGAAAATGGAAATGTTTAAAAGAAGTTTCCCAGTAGCTGACAGTTTGGTTTGTTGTTTTTGGTTGGCTTTCTTTTTTTGTGTGGTGGTGTTTGGTTGGTTTGGTTTGGGTTTTTGGTTTGTTTGGTTTGGTTTTTCTCCCCTTCCCCTCTCCCTCCAATGCCTCTGTGATAATTGCTGTGCCCAGAACATGCAGTGAAAATGGTGCAAAATTGAATATACTTTATGAAGTAAAGGGGTCTGTGTACATTTTAATGGCTGCAGTTCCAACTACTAGCATACTTGATACTTATGTTGGCTTCATAACAACCAATTTAACATTACTATATAACTTTTTAAATTAATAAATTTGTTTCTTTTAAGAATACCAGAAGAAAGTGAGCAGTGTGAAAGTCTCATTCCTATGCATAGTGTTTCTCAAGATGGAGAGAGTTGCTGTTCGTAGACAAAAGGTATGCTTAATAAGCTTCAGACAACATAGAGAAAGGTGAGGATTTGTTTTCACGGTGCCATTTGTGTTCTATTAATGCATTTTTACAGAGGATACAATTAATCTTGTTTTGTATTGGTGGATAGAGCTTTGAAGGGTATCTTCAAAATTATTATTACTCATTACCAAGCATTATTCTCACCTTGATACAGTTCTTTTTCCATGGTTTTGAAATGTAAAGTGTTTTTTTTACTTAAGAGTATTAAAATGTTGATCAAAAATTGAACATCAGTCAATAAACCAGAAGAGGCATACCACTTCTTGGTATCTATGATATGTGTGGAAGAGATCCAAAGTAATTATATCACTCTTTTTAGTGCTGTTGATGTCTCAGTTTCAGCTACTGCCATTCATGAAAAACATACACCATTTAAGGAAGACTAGAGGACATAACCTAACTTTGTCATTATGGGTCTAGAAAATGGGAAGGAGTCCTTCTGTTTGTGGTTGATAAGAATCACAGAATGGTAGGGATTGAAAGGGACCTCTGAAGATCGAGTCCAACCCCCTGCCAGAGCAGGACAAAACTAGATCAGATCATGCAGAAACACGTCCAGACAGGTCTTGAAAGCCTTCAGAGAAGGAAACTCCACAACCTCTCTGGGGAGTCAATTCCAATGCTCTACAACTCTTACAGGAAAGTTCCTCCTCATGTTGAGGTGGAACTTCCTGTAGTCGAGCTTGAATCCATTGCCCCTCGTCCTATCCTAAGGCATGAGTGAAAAGAGGTTGTCCCTGCCTTCTTGATGTCCAGCCCTTATGTATTTATAGACATTAAGTAGATCCCCTCTCAGTCTTCTCCTCTCCAGACTAAAAAGCCCCAGGTCTCTCAACCTTTCCTCATAAGGCAGGTGTTCCAGCCCCCTGATCATCCTCATAGCCTTCCATTGGACTCTCTGAAGTAGATCTCTTGTCTCTCTTGAACTGGGAAGCCCAGAACTGGACACAGTACTCCAGGTGAGGTCTCACTAGGGCAGAGTAGATCTCCCTTGATTTGCTGGACACACTCTTCTTAATGCACCCCAGGATACCATTGACCTTCTTGGCCACAAGGGCACGTTGTTGTCCCGTGGATAACTTGTCTATGAGGACTCCAAGATCCTTTTCCATGGAGGTATTTTCTAGCAGATCACCTCCTAACCTGTCCTGGTGCATTTTATTGTTCCTTCCCAGGTGCAGGACTCTGCACTTGCACTTGTTAAACCTCATTAGGTTCCTCTTTGCCCAGCTCTCCAGTCTGTCCGAATCTTGCTGAATGGCCACTCAGCCTTCAGGTGACTCAGCCAATCCTCCCAGTTTCGTGTCATCAGCAAACCTGCTGAGAAGGCACTCTGTCCCGTCATTAAGGTCATTGATAAAGATGTTGAACAGGACTGGACCCAGCACTGATTCCTGGGGGACTCTGCTAGTTACAGGTCTCCAGCTGGACTCTGCACCATTGATTGTTGAGAATTGTTGTTAAATTGCATTAAATAAAAAGGTAAATTTTCTCATAATAAGGATAGGGAAACTAGAGTAGGATAGCTAGGGAGTTTGCAAACTATCCCTCTTTAAGAGGAGGCTACGCAAAAAGGAATGTTGCATGGTTTGGTGATACTGCCTTGGAGCATAAAGATACAGTTTGGGACTCTTAGCCCTATGCTTCGAGGCTTCAGTTTTCAGATAGTACGTGCAAAATTACATGATGAGAAGTATATTTTTGTTTTCCAGTGTTGCTTAAATCTTAAAAGAAAGTTAAAAATAATCTAACCAAAACAGTAATTGTGTTGTCATAAGCTTAATATGCACAAGTTACTTCCTTTATTAATAAGATGAAAAGAAATACATGTGGTGATTCCTTTTTTGTAATCTTGAATTATGTAGCCCTGATAATTTCTTTTTCTTCTCCTTTTTTCTTCTTAGTTTAAAAATGGAATAATGCCCAGCGAAGAGACAATCTTCTGGAAAAGTCCCTAAGGAGTCATATTTCAGTGCCTATGATGAATTTGTAGTAAAAATAAGAAGTTTCAGTTCTTTTGAAACTCTAAACTTTTCCTCTTTCTTGCTTTCATCTGGTTTCTAAATGAACAAATTTACTACATGCCTATCACCATAGGGAGTCTTAGTCCATCGGAGCAACCAACCTGCCTTATAATAGTCAGCTGGTGAAGTTACTTGACGAAAATCAAGAAAACAAATGCTGTTAAGTGATTTCTTTCTGTTTTTAACTCACAATTTTGTTAAATGCTGGACAATATTATTTTTAAAAAATACTTTCCAATGAGTTATGTAAATAAGTTTGCAGGTCATCAAGTCTTACAGGCTTTCGGATGAAAAGCTAAATAGATATGTTACCTGTAATAGGTACAAATTAACTTTTTTATGTTGTATAAACTATTTACATATTAATAGAAGAAAATAGAAAAATAATTTATTAAGTGTATTCTTGTAATTATTGAGGCAGGATCTTTGTATGGTCCTGGAACACTACATATATATTGTCTCTGCCATTTTGAGAAGCCTTGTAATGGCAGTGGGTGCCAATGTTTCAAAATCTTTTCTTACCTAACAATCTGGAATGTTTAACATTTTAGTAAATGGTCAAATATTTTTAACTACGGTAAGCTTGGGTGTACATTCTCAAAATCAAAGTTGGGTTGTTTTGTTGGGTTTTTTCCCTAAACAGACTGATTCTATAATCCATTTTTATTCATAATTATCCCACATAGAAAACTAAATTTGAAAATTTTCATAACTGTAGCTGCCAAGATATGGAAGAGATCAAATCAATTATCAAAGTTTTCGGTCAATGTGTTGGCACTACAGTAATCTGAATGATAAAGGTGTTTGCATGGGGTTTTTTTTTTCTCTCCTTTTTTTTTTTTCCCCCTCCAGTTGCATTAATTTATTCTAAAATTGATAAATTTTCTTTAACCTGTATCTTCCTTTCACTGCAGCACTTCTGTATGATTCTGAAAAGTCGAACAATTATATTCAGGAATATTTGAAAGAAGTCAGTGCCATTTTCCAACTTCTGGCCTATAAGACACATATTAAAGCTAATTTTGGCTTTCGATGGATTTTGGTTTTTTATAATGAGTCTAGGATGGATTTTCAGCCAACAGTATTCTCTTCCACATAACAAGATGATGATGATGATTATCATTAATAATCCTTCCACATAAATACAGAAGGATGACATAACACAAATGCTTTTAGGTGTTTTGACACTTTATAATGATCCTTTCAAAATAAATTTTGGTGGTTTGGTGATACAACTACTAGATGAGAGGGAGTGTGGGAAAGACAACATGCTTAGCTATACATTAAGATGAGTGAGTAGCCAGCAGATAGAATTTAATGTAAAAATCTGTAAATAGAGAAGGGGAAAAAAAAACCCCAGGAGTTATTCTGGTCAAATATTGCACCTTTATCAATTTTTTTCCTTTCAATTTTAATATTAGATTATGAGTTTCAATGATCTGAGACATCTCATTACAATGAGATAGTAAGTCCTCCTTTGAACACCTGAAATAGGAATTAAAAAAACCCCAACCAATCAAACAAGCATAACAAAACCACACACCCAAAACAAACAAAGTTTATTAAATTTATTTAGGCATTTTGAGAAGCTTCACTTTTCAATTCCTAAACCCCTCAAATAGAGGAGTTCAAAATGCAGTGTGTAGAACTAATTGTACATTTGACTTCAGTAAAATTTTCAGGAATTGCTTGGAAAGTGGAGTTTCCTTAGTTGGGGGGTTGAGTTTTTTTAGGATTCTTTTTTTTTTCTTGTAAATTAAGCCAATGTAGAGGCTGTTATTTTCAGATTTTTTTTTTCCAAGAAGTACTATAAAGACCTACTAGCACTAAGAAGCTAATGCCTGTTTTGAATTGAGGATATATTTCAGTGAGAGCATAGCATGTGTATAATACCAGGCATTAAATATAAATTTGAGTCAGTTGGGACTTGTGGCAAACTGTGCCTGGGAAAACAGAGTATGCTTTTGCATGGACAATTACAGTGGTTTTAGCAAAGTATTCTAATACTGTCTTCTGAAGTTGGTCATACATTACAGCTCCAGTTCTGTCAGTTCAATGGGCAGTTGCTATTCATATTTGTCCTTATGTTCATGGCTTAAAGTGAAAGATCATCACAGTCTCCCATGCACTCAGAGAACATTCTTCTGTCTCTGCCCCCAGGAATGTTGAAGCATGTTTTTGTTCAGTAAACTCAACGTTAGGGCCTTCCCACTGGTTTTGTTCTTAACAAAAAAAGCTAATCCTTCCGCTCCCCCCGTCCCCAGTTTTTAAAATATTTTCATCTGAAGGCTCTAGGTAGGTTGAGCAGTCTTTTTGCTTAAAATTACATTTTTTTAAAGAATAAGAAATAAAGCAAAATCTCCTTCCTGAAAAGGTTTTTAAACAGTGGTGCCCCTGTAGTTACAAGAAACATTACAGTTTTAATTACAGAAGTTACGACATATAACATTGTTCCTGCATTTAATAGAATGTGATGGGCTTTTTCTATAAAACCTTGTCATTTTTAGTACGATAATATTTTATAAATATAATGTCTAATTTGAACTGTCAATTGCGTAGCTCTCTAACGGGTGCTCGGTAAATGCACAAGAGATTGAGCTTTGATTCTCAGGTACCTCTGACGTAATGGAGACATGCTGGGTTTTTCTTCCTCATGACACAACTGGAATGTGAAGGAGCTCTCATAAATGCTTTACCTCTGTGTGCTAGCATAAATTGTTACTGCTCTTACTGTTTCAATTTGGGAGTGTCTTTATTCTGACTTATTTCTTGTAGGAAGCACATACACTTTAAAAAAAATAATGCATTTTTGTCTCAAGCATTTCTTTGAATGCCATTAGATGCTTAAGGAACAGTGATTTCTTACGCCTATAAAATTCAAAATGAATACTACGTGTGTTGCTCTGTCAAACGGTTGAACTAATTACTGTAATCCTGTGAGACAAACAACAATTTCTTCTATGTGCAATTGAGGTTTTGGAGCTATTTGAGTTTTATATATGGAGGAAATTATGATAATTTGCCAAATGCCACAGAACATGCCTTCGCTTTTAGGGTTTTGGTGAGGCTTGCATAGTTTGATGTACTGTGCTCTGCGCTCCAGAGCAAAGGGAAAGAAGGATTTCAGTTTTCCTGGCTGCTTTCTGTTAGGTTTCAGTCATGCTGAAAATGTTTTCACTATGAGGGGCTGCTGTAGATGTAAAACTAATTCAGCAAAGGACTGGAAGACATGTGACATCAATACTCAACAACTGCTTCAACACGGGGCACGTGAATGCTGCTGGAGACACTGCTGTTCCTGTTGCCCTGTGTGTACTGCATCTTGCTTGTTGGCTTTCTGCCTGTGGTGGCCCATGTGAGGGGACATGGGGGGGCTGTAATATGTGACTGATTTGGCTTGTGTGGAGTTGGGCTAGAGTAGACTGCACACAAACTCAGAAGCAGGGAGGCCAGGGCTCTGCCTGGTTATCTCACTGTGGTGGTGCAAATGCTGAAGTGTGTTGTGGAAATACGGTGTTAAGGGTGTTACTCAGGAGTGTTCTCCAGCTGACAAACCGTGGTGCTGCGTGTGATACTTGACCCAGTATGCTGGCACATGCATTGCATACCTCCTTGTAATGTGCTAGCAAAACCAGGAGAGCCTGCAAATTACTTTTCTCGATGTGTGTTGTTGTAATTGTCATTCTCTTTCATGATGCCCATTGTGCCTAGGTACTGCTATTCACAACTATGATTGCTTTAAATAAGGTGGTAAAATGATTTCTCTGTAATTCTTGGTTCCATCTCTCTGTGTTGAATGTTACCGTTTCTATTCCCTACTAAAAGATCCTCCTGTTTTAGGGAAATTAAGTTACTGAGCTAAACTAAGCTCTCAGAGAAGGGGGAAAACCAGTTGTTTTAGTCACAGGGTGAGTTTATGGACACACTTTTGAATTTCATCTGAAAATAGGCCTTGGTAAGGCAGTGTGTTTGTATGTATGTTAAGGAAATTAAGAAGTGCCATACTCAAAAATCAAGGAACAGAAACTGATGTTAATGTCACAGTATTGAGTTATATGGCTAACTATAGGATGGTACTTTTAATCAATTTTCTTTATTTGGGATAACTTTTGAGTTAGTTTACGATTTCTAGTATGACTGTCATAAGTGGTGTCTGCCATTTAATAGTTATAACTGCAGTAGCATTTAAGTGTTGGTTCATAAGCAGTTGTTATGCATGATTTTTTTTTTTTCTCCTCTGTAATCCAGGATTGCATTAATGCTGTATTGCGTTTTACTTGGTTAATGCAGGGCATGATTTCTCAGGGAAATATGGATGATACCATGTGTTGTGAGAGCTGATAACTAATTCTTGCTTTTAGAGATGTTACAATTATTTTCGGGTTTCAGTCAAACATTTCACTTCACATAATAACTTTCGTGTTGAACTTCCTCAGGCTTATCAGGTAAATCATGATGAGAACGTTAAGAGCATTTAGAGGAGTCAATAAAATACACTCTGCCCGACATTTCGCTACTTTTTGGAAAAACATCCATTCTAAACTGATGCTGCAATTTCTGTGTGGTTTTTCTACTTTATTGTACTGTGCGCCATATAAATTAATAGTCGCACTGCTGATTTCCAAGCTGCACTTACAGCATGACAGTGACATTAAATTTCAGGGTTAGGCAACGCTACAGTAATGCATAACCTGATTCTGGGGTAGAGTACCAGTATAAATCTTCTAACATCTATATATTCATTTATATCATTAATTTTTTACAAAGTCTGTTCCCTTCGGGGTTTTTTTGTTTGTTTTTCCAGTAAAGTTACTTTGGCTAGGTTGGGATTTGATCCAAAGCCCACGAGAGTCACAGACAGCATTAATAAAGTAAAACTTTATTGAAAAGAAACTCCACAGTCTGGTTGACCTTTCTGCCTTTGCAGTATTTCTGTCTGCAGCGTGCATTTGGAGTGGTTTGCTTTAAGACTTCAGTAATATAAATTTGAGCGATTTTAGTGCTGGTAAAAATGGTAAACATACTGCTGCAACTGGCCACAAAAAATATCTTCCTGTAGCCAGCATGTAGCTTAATTATTTAGAAGGTGAACTTGTCTTTCTACATGACTTCTCTTTAAAATCAGCAGTATAGGAAATGCTGGCCGCTTCACTCAGTTGTATACTTCTAGGAGAATTTTTGTTGGTAGTGACAATATGTGATCATGGTCATCACAGCCTGGAGAATCAGCTTCCTCTTGATGATTTTGGATTTGACATTTCCATTTATATTTGCTTTCCAAAGAATGCAACAGAGAATTTCCTCTCTAGGTAAAGCAACTTTAATTGTATTTTGACGGCCCTACTTCTCTATGTTGTTAGAAATCTAATGTAAAACATAAATCTAACATATAAATGTGACTCTGCTTAGTTATCTGTGCTCTCACTCCCCTCCAAGGGAAGGTATGGCATCATTACCTCTTGTATTAGTAGGTAACCAGACTTTTTCTGGGATACCTGCTGTGGTATGGAAAGCATGCAGAATTTCATCTGGTTTTCACTTTCTACTTTCTAAAAGCATGAAAGGCTTTTCTCTGAGGATTTTTGTAGAAAGCAGCTGTTTAATGCTACACGTACAGAGTTCTTTAACTGCATCTCAGTTTATCAAGTTGTATCCAATGCTCTGTTTATTTTTTAACCAACTTTTGACTGTTTTGTCAGCAAAGGTGCACAAATTTTGTATATGTTTCACAGGAGAGATATGGCTGGATACTGGAATGGCCTCAGAAATAATAATTCAGGGATGTTCCTGTAGTTCTTCACATATGTTCCTGAAGTTTTTCCACTTTTAAAGGAAAAAACCAAAACCAAGCAAACGTAAATAAAAATACACACTTCTCAAGCTGAGAGGAATTAGCTGTTTATCATAGAACTAATTTTATAATATGCAAATTACTGTGTTTTCATTAGAGAGATCCTTCACTTCATTAATGATGTTGCTAGCCCACAAGTCTTTTCCTCCTTGTCTGTGTTTCACTGATGCTTCTCTTCTACCTAAACCTGAAGTTTTTGCATATCAATTAAACTAGTTCCTCTACCAGAATGAGTCATCTCTAAAATTTTTAAACTCTGTTTCTTCTACCTAGGGTAACAGCAGGGGCCTTCTGGCCAAACAGTTGTTGCTTTACTACTGGAGAAAAAAAAAAAAGTTAAAACTCTTCATTGAAAATAAAGACTTTTACTGGGCAGCATATGGGGTCAGCTGTAAAATCATCAGGGTAATTTCTTACATAGCACAAGTACATATATAGGAAGTGCTTAGGCAACAGTGCGTTGGATTGATCTCTCTCTGGTTGATCTTGATTTCCTATAGAATGTAGGTATTTTAAATAATCATTTCATATTGATTCTGAATGGTTAAATTAAGCCATGTGATTGTAATAAAAAATCCTGGCAAAGATATTTGGAGAGAGAATGTACATGCTAAGGAGTTTCTTCTCCGGATTTTAGGGAATCTTAGTTTGGTTTTTTGTTTTTGTGAAGTGTTAAAAAGTCCCACATACAATCCAGTTACAAAGGAATTCTCTGTTAATTGAAAATCGTGCCAGGCTGTTGACCCAAAGCTGTACTGAAGTTTAGCCAGTTGTTGAAGTTAACATCACCTGAATGGAATTGGAGCAGTGTAATGACCGTGTGATACAACTTCAGCAGTGTGTAGTGAAGGGTGGGGTCCTTGTAGTGATTTCAAATGTGTGTAAGTTCTCTTTGGAGTGGGTATCAGTAAAACAGAATTGTCATGAGCCTTTTTCTTAGTTGTTCATACAGATTGATTTGTGAAGCTTCTAAAGTATTTGTGCATTAAAAGATGCACAGAACCAGTAATAGTTGGTCTTTTTAACATCATATTTTGTACTAAGTTTCAGCAAATGCTGAATAACACAGCAAAAGCTGCTTTAACTGAAGAACTTCCAACTGAAGCAAACTTCTGTTCGCATGAAGTCTGTACGGTTTGCTGATAATTCAGGTGTTCTAAGAGCATAGCTAGTTCCAGATACATATTCTCTATGAAACATCTTTATGCCTAATCTTTTAACCATTTTCCTTAGTGAGACCAGAACATGAATTGCTGATGCGTGTTGCATTTGCACTTAAATGCGGGATTCCAGAGTGTGTTAAACCTTGATCTATTTTTGATAAAAAGAAATGTAGCATTTTTATCTAATTTCTGTTTTAATGATAAGTACATTCATGCAGAGAAAAACATGTAATTATGGCTTGATGCAGTGATTTTAAGCCAAGAAAACAGCAGGATGGCAGTGGTAAATCTGAAATGAAGATGCATTTCTCTTCAGAAACTCTGGCTTCTGGTTTCTTCCTTCCCTCTTTATACCAAATTGGTAGCAAATTGGTGTCTCTATTATTCCAAAACTACACAGGTGAAGCAAGGACCAGAACTTTCACCCTTTGTTTTCCAGAGGTGGATGCTGGCTTTTGCCTGGAGTGTCTTTATCCTGTCACTTCATTTTCTGAGGGGTGTCAGTTAGATGAGAAATATAGAGTAAGTATTTTTAAATAAAATCAGATTTAAACTATTAATTATTTTGAAATTAAGAGAGATCTAATGAATGGAAATTAAAGGCCTATATTGCAAATATTGATCAGTGCTTATATATTTTTAACAATCATTATATATATGAAAATTTGAAACATGTAAAAGTGAAAAGTGGAGGATTGTTCTTGTGTTGCTAGGCTTATAAATTGAAATTGTGAAGATCCAATACCAAACCCCTATAAAAGGGCTAATGAAAATGTAATGTATTCTTCTGAACAGCCTGTGTAATACAATCAATGGGTGTGACATTTTTGTTCTGTATTGTATTTATTATATGTAAGTAAACAATAAAGATTATAAATCTTGTTTTCTTAACAGAAATTAGTATTTGGTTGGGGTTAATGCTTAATGTATTTTATGCCATCAGTTAAACAGTGAATGGTCACTAAGGGGGGGTGGGCTGCCTTGGGAGAATAGCATAGTGGTAAAAAGGCCTTGAATTGACTCATTAATGCCCCTCTTCCACTCAGAAGTGAGTCTAAGGATGTCTCGTTTTACCTGTAGTCAGATAGGATGCCAAATGGTTACAATTTATTCTCAGATTGATTTGGTAATTTAAGTAGTAAAATACCAATTTTTAATCCATTTTCATGGCTGCAGGTGATTTTTACTTGCCAATACATGAATTACATACAAGAAGGCGGTTTCGTCAGCAGGGGGAGCTACTGCAGTATCCATCTCTTGCATTCCTGAATTCAAGTGTAAGAAATTGCACAAGCGATAAAAAGACAATTAACTTGTGTGTTTATCATCCTTGATTCTTCGGGTTAACCTGAACGGACTAGATGCTGACCTTCCTCCATGCAGCTGAACTTTCTGTGTCTTTAATAATTAAAAATCTCTTGGAGATGAGAGGCATTTACCTAAATACTTAATAGAAAAATTAGAGAAAGTATTTTTCTACCATAGGATTTTCTGAGTCTTCTGGATTACCTGCAGCTGAATTCTGTTTCCTGATATAATCAGTGCTGTTGCACAGCTGTAATGAGATTTTTGCCCTAAAACAAGGGGATACTTGCTGTGCCATATATGAAGTCTGCAAAAATGGATGTTACTGGCAATGCAGGTACCAAAGAGATCAATCTCAAGTTTAAGACCAGAGATTCTTGGAAAAATTGTAAGCACAGGCATAAAGAAGTCATGCCAAATATGAATTGCCAGGTGGAGAAGCAGGAGTGGAGCGTGCATGAAACAAATGGCAATGTAGCCAAGGACTCAGGGTGGTGTGATGCAGGGAGGATTCCTGTCTGAGCCTTCACAAATTCACTGGGAAGAGCCATGGATTTACCTGCCACTGCTGTGTCCTGATGTCTAAGATGAAAACTTGTAATGAGCAAGGATGACTTAATCAGTTATTTCATGGAAGCTGGTCTTACAGTGACTGCACTGTCTTGTGAATGGGCCAGGACAAGAGAGAGCTATTGAAATGAAGGAGTATTAGGCCTGTGGTAAGAGATTTGCTCACTTAACTGCTTTGAAAAACATTTCCACTTTAAAAATGGTGTATAAAAATCCACTGAAATTGTCACCTAAGCAGTTCATTCTTGACACCAAGTGGACAAATTCCATATGTGCCCCGTTCTTTGCTGTGTGTAAAGGTCTGTCTTCTCTCTCAGCAAAGAACTTTGAGAGGTATTTAACATAGCAAAATTACTTAGTCAAGGCTGTTGTGCACTTCAGTACTTGCAGTTTTGGGGAGATATTTTAACTGGTTAACATGGAGTTCATCTCACTGTGTTCCCTGGAAGTAACAGGAATTCTAGAACTCTTCGGAGAAGCATGTTGGCTTGAAAAATTTCTATATACTTGCAAATGCAACTTGGCAATAACAAGCCTGTTCTTTTTTCTAGTGACCTAACTGGTGGCTGGAATCCCAGTCTTTGTGTGATCCCTCCGTTTTAAGTCATAAAGATATGTAAAATGTGGAATAATTTTCCTTTTTTTTTTTTTGTCAGGTTCTCTCCTTAAAAAATAAACTTAACCTAAAATGTATGACTTCCTTAGGCTGTATCAGTACTTCATGAGTTGTGCTGAGTTAACAAGCTGGCTGCATAAATGCCCAGGGCAAGTGGTCACAAAGCCATGTGAAGTAGGCATTTCAGTGGCAGTTTTGATGAAGACGTGTAGAGTGCCATAAGGAATGCTGGGAGTTGGCACTGGTTTGCTATTGTTCACTAGCCCCAAGAGTGGGGGAGCTACTGGGGAAAAAGACCAAGATGGGAAGTTCTTTTGATATTTGTTTGGAGGGAGTTGTTTGTGTTTGGAGATTTTTGTTTCCTTATCCAAAATGTGAATCACTCCGTGAGGCTAGTAAAATCTAAACTCTTTTCTGTGATACCTTGACACCCAGTACTTTTCTTTATACAATGGGGTGAGCTCCTGCAGGCTGGCTAGATTGCTTTCAATCTCTAGGACATAATTTGTTGACAGATTATTTTATTCTACTCTGTATACACTTCAGTTTTAGGAGACACATTTCTTACAGGAAACCACTTCTTGCCAGGAGCTCAATGTCACTTGCTAGAAGGTGATGTTTAAAGCTTTGGTGGAAGATGTTTTAAACCCTATTTTCAAACTTTTTCTTCTTTTATCAATAATATGTATGTTGGAGACATCCTTGAGTTTTATTTATATCTGCAACCCAAGTATATCCCATTTATATTGATTTAAAAAAAAATTGACAAAGTTTAAGGTTTCCAGAGAAACAATGGTTTATTACCTCAATGTGAACTCTTCTTCCTTGCTTCCCCTCATTTTCCCCCCCTCTGCTCCCAACCCCTACTGCAAGCTTATGTCAAAGAAAACCCACTTCTAATACTTCGGGTTGCAAGCTTTTTTTTTTGCTTTTTTTTTTTTTTTGACTTTTTTTAGTAACGTAATCTACAGTATTTCAATTTGCTGTGAGAAGATGTTCATACCATAAAGATTCCTCAATTATCTAAATAGGCTTTTTGTGGGAACTTCCCAGTGTTGTGTCATTTCCTAGGCTTCTAGGATTTAACTACTAGGATCTTGCTGCTAATGATGATGGAAAACTCATGATTACACTGCAAGTGCACTTAGACAATGTGAAGGAAGCTACATAAACGTAAAGGAGCATTCTGTCTGTCTGTAACAGTGTTCCCATTTAGAAGAAAGCTCATCTGCCAGTAGATAAATATATACATATATAAAATTTAATGCCATGAAAAGGAATAAATAAGTAAATAAAAAGTTCAAAAATGAAAGTAATAAGCAGATGGTTTTAGTGGCTGTGGTGTTCCAGGCAAATGCAAGCCCTGTGCCAGGAGAGGTTCCTGACCGTGGGGCATGTGGTGATCTGAAAGGGATAGGAGATGAGGAGGTCTAATGCAAGGACCACTGATGAATGGAGTTTGGTCTTGTTCATACCTTTCCCCGAGTCCTCCCTGCCTTTTTCTGTACTTCCTTACTAAAAAAAAAAAAAAAGCATAGAAAAGTCTTTTCACTAATTGAGGGGATGTCATTAGTTCATAGTATAAATATTTTACAGTATTATGGAAGTGCATTAGCAATTTAACAGATGTCTTTTGTTAAAAACACACTTTGACAAAAGTGCTGACGCTGACTTCTCCCTCCCTTCTTCACTGGTAGGTAAAAACTGATAGAGCTCCATCTGTCACTCTTTTGCATGTGATTTTTTCCCCCCCCCATAATTAGCGTGTGATTAGCCACCAGTGAATGGAAGCATGTCTGGACTGAAGTAGCTGGTGCTCTTTAATTGAAGTGGCTCATTCTTGTAAGCAAGTGCTTAAAAACAAAGTTGAATTTGTTACCCCTCCTCCAGCAGTGTGTTTGCCATGGTGAATTTCAAGTGTAAGGAAGAGAAGCTCCTGAGCAACGTGTTCCTAGAATGAGGTAAAAGAGTCTTACCAAAGTGTTTTTCTCAAGGAAATGGTTATGGACTAAGCCAGTGTCCTTTCTGAGATGCAATCAGGACCAGCTTAACCTGGAGAAGAAAAAGAACAAATGATGATCTACTAGGAGCTGATGGAGAGCTAGGGTAAGGGAATGAACATCCCTTCAGAATTAGGAGGAGATGCATAATGGGTTTCCAGTATGAGATTTTCCAAAAGCTCAGGAATAAGAGTCAGCCTGAGTTGAAATTATTCTATTCTTGCCTGTTCCTTTTGTACTTGAGGGTAGGGTAAAAGGTGCAGCTCTTAGTTAATCTTTATGACAACAATTTTGTGAGAATCTCAGCTGTGAATAGCAGATGAATAAGCTTCAAATTCTTATGCATTAAATGTTTCAAAACACCCCAAAACTTAAATGGTAGAAGTGTTTCATTATTCAAAAAAACCCTCTAATTTGCTTTTAGGGGTCTAACTGATAAAAGGTTTGATGACACATAGACTCTTGTCATGGAATAATACTAATGCTGCATTGGCTCTCTGCCAAAGTAATTCCTCAAAACACCTAGTTAATGCTTTTAATTATGTGTCCCTGCTCTCTGGCTCTGGTCTGCCTGTATACATGCCAATCTACCTCCTCTCTTTGCAGATGATTTCTAAAACTGACACATTTATGTCTGCCTTTATAAATTCTTCACACACACCCCCCCCCAGGTTTAAAAAAAGACTGTTCAATTTCAATTCTAAATTATTTGCCAGATTGGTAACAGAGGCCCCCTAGCAGTGTAATGGAGGGGCACGAGGACAGAGGAGTTGAGAATGCTGGCTTTGCATGTTTTTCCTCACATACCAGACTCTTTAAATCTGAACGTGTGCATTGGCCTTGAAGAGTATCTTCAAGAAAGCTCTTAACAAAGCTTCTTGTTTCACGTAACACTATTTGGGAGCTTGGTGCTCTACATTTAGAGAACACTGTACTTTATACTTAGTTTTGTTTTCAGTAGAGGATAACAGTTTTGAGTTGCTGTGTGTAAACTCAAAAGGGACTCTAAAGAAACTCTACGGTCTTGCAGCCAACTCCATAGTGCTACTTCTGAGTTTGAAGCATACCAAGGACCAAGGATCTTTTATGTGATGCCTTTTCCTTATCATTACTGATTACACTTGGGACAGTCCCTTCACGTTTCAGTGGTTTGGGTTTTCCCCTTCCTAACATTATGGTAGTGATTATATTTTTATATTTTTATGAGGTAAAAACATGATAATGAATTGTTGGCAAGGTTACTGTGGGGCATGGGCAGAAAGCTGTAGCTCATATTTCCCTAAGAATGCCCCAGTTCTTAAGGAAGGTAATAACTACAGCTTTCAGCCCAAGTCCTACAGCAACATTGCCATCTTTCCTCTTATATTCCCTTAAATCTCCCTAATTCCTCCTGCCCTGCCTGACCCGTGCTGCTTGAGCAGTCAGTCCACTTCCCAAAGTCCTTAATCAGTCCTCACTGGAGATGCCAACACTAATAGATCAGTGCTATTGCCAGTGCTGGGCCAGGATGTTTAATACAGATGCCGCTAGAGTGACAGCAATGAAGATTAACTACTATTTGTTAGATTTTTAAAGGAAGTCTTTTAGCTGTTTAAAAAGAGAGTAGGGATTGCTAAAAGACTTATTTCTTCAATGTAACAAATGTCAGTTTATCTCCATTGCGGCTACTACTGAAGTTGTGCTGTATCAAAGGGACCAGTGTAGCGGAACCACAGTAATGGAAATGTAGAAAAGTTAGAAACTATGGCTGAGATTCACAGTACTTGGCTCACCTTCACTGACCTAGGCTCCCAAACACCCACATATGTAGGAGACTAGGAAAAGGAATAAGCCAAGGAGGAGATAGAGGTAGGGAGAGAGAAAAATAGGGTGGCACAGATGCAAAATGAAGGCTGTGCAAGCCCTGACCATCTCTAATTCTGCCTCTTAGGGTAGTTCTCAGTAACTCCTGCAGCTGGAAGAGACAGATCAGACTGAGCCCAAGCCTGAGAGCTCCTACATACAGGACATCTCTGTAGATTAGCTTGACTTTGATGATCCTTGGAGATACCAGTATATGGAGAGGACTTAATATTTACATCATATTCACAGGAACCTAAGAGGTTGTGTTATAAAGTTTAGGTCAAGGCACTTGATGGTATGCTGAGCAGCAGTGCCTGTCAAAGTGTAGTAAAGCAGGGCTTGATCTTCAAGTTCTAGAGGTAACCAAACACTCTAATACCAGCTGGACCATGTTGAATATGATGCTTTTGATTTTAGGTTTATGTACGTTCAGAGGTATGTCTCATATTGGAGAGTGACCTCAGCATCCCCTTCTGCACAGCTATGTCTTTAATGCTGCAATGTAGTACTTGTAATGACAGATTTATGCTGGTATGAGTCTCCTAGCTGCTTTCATAGCCAGGAGATAACTCACAGAGAACATGATAAAACCAGGCCCAGTCTAGACACAACATTTTCCATGCTTAATTATTCTATGAGCTATTTCTTTTTAAAGCAGTGAAATCATTTTTATGGTCAGTGTCCCCTTAGCCCAGATGCTCTTTGCAACATCAGAACACCCAAGAGATGTCTGCCTATTTGTTTTCTGTCTTGGAAAAATCTGCATATAATAAAAAAAATTTGGAAAACATCCTAGTTGCAATAATATTTCATTACTTTCCACCCACAATCTATGGAGACTAGATGTTTGCTTCCTCTGGGCCACCTCATTACCTCTAAACTTATTCATGTGCCTCCAAAAAGGCTTTTGCTGCACTCTGCAAATCACCAAGCTGAGGTTAGGTAGGAGAAATTCTGCCATAGGTAAATGGGCTGATTATAGTAATAGACTGGTGTAGTTTTTGTCTTTTATACTCGTGTAGTAGTCCCACAAACTGACTGCATTTTTCTTCTCCTCATCTTTGCATAAACTTACTCCTTGGTGATAGTCTAGCTTCCAAAAGTTTGGAGTCTAAAATACGTGTCTTTTACTTAAGGGATAATTACTTACATGTAAATTGTAGTTCTCTGAAGCTATACCTCAAAAATTGCCCCTCATCCACATAGTCAACTTCCCACTGAGATGAGATTTCTCTGTATTTTATGGGCTTTAAACATAGGGTGTCCCTCCCCACCTTCTTAATTTGCTGCTGTATTGGGAGGGTTTTTTACTTTCTTTTGCAGACAAAGCAGACTTTTAGAAAATTCAGGAGAGCTGAAACAACTCAGCAGGTGTGGTGTGAAACTGCACTTGCCGTGAACACTGACTTACAACTTTGAGCTCACAGGCATCCCACTGAGTTTCTGTTCAGGGAACAAAATCCATGTTACAGGCTGGATCATGAACTGGGACAAAAAGGCATGGCCCCATTTATGAATGGTGCTATGCTAATTCACATTGATTTAAAAAAGCTGATTTTAGAGGATAGTCTGCGGTTAAGACCTACAGTGGGTAAGCAACTGTCTCTAAATGTGGTCATTGTGGTGCCTACTTTCTCTTAATTTGATTTTGTAACTTTTCTGGAGATTTTTTTGTTTTGGTAGCAAATTAAAATTTATATGACTGGAATGGGGAGATATACCTGGGGCTTGTTGTTAATACTGAAAGTGAGAGAATAGGAGGAACAGAGGTTTGTTTTCCTCCTTGCTGATTGTGTGAAGCAATGGGGATCACATGAATTAATTCTTTAATTTAGTGTGCTTTTTTGCCCACCCCTCCAAAACTAATACAGAGTTTTAGTTTTTTTCCTTCTATTTCTGTCTTAATTACTGCCTCAGTTCTTCTCCACACTACTTGGGAGTGGTGTCTTTTAATACTCTTCTAAAAAATATGTTTTTAAAACTAATTATATTCATGTTACAATAATTATATTATTGCTAATAATTTAGTAACTAAAGTGCATAGCTTCTTGGTTTTAGTAGGTTCATGGTTACAGGCCTGTTACAAATTTTTCAGTGTGGCTTAAAAAAATGTGCCAGGAGAGCAGGAGGGCAGACTTCCCTTTACCCTTATCAATATTGTTGTTTTTCTTGTAGGGGCTGGTTCTTACATCACTAGTCTTGATTCTTTTGTAACGTAAGCAGGTACTTGCTACTATTTTTACTTTTCTGTCTTTTTCTGTTTTCTGAGCATTCTTTTAAGAATCAGTTGCATACACTGGAATAATTTACTATCAGTTAACATGCTAGTTTTGTTCATGGTTATTGATGATCCCTTACTGGTCCTCTCTTCTTTTATTTTAAATCCAGGGCTGGCAAAATTTATTTGCCTGCAGTTGCTTGAGAGAAACGTATGCAACTAATTGAACCCCTTGGCTCTAGTCGATGGCCTGTAAATGTTCATCTTGCTCAAACAGCAGTATAGGATTTTCTAGGCTAGCAGCTGGTCTGGTATTCAGAGTCTAGCTTTATTCACTCAGTTCAATTATCATTTGTCCCTAGTGAAACAAAGGTGAAGACACTTTGTAGTGAAGTATGCTGCAAGAATTAGGAAGCTGATTCACTCTTTGGTTGTTTAGTTATCAGAGATCATGTTATGAAATATACTCTGTATGAGTTGATTTGTCTAAATAATAATACCATAGTAATATCATATTGTGCACAATTATTCAAATATTCAGAAAATTGCAAGATAAATGCAGGAAGCCTAACCTGACAGTGGACACGATACCTGGTGTTCAGCTCAGTATTCCTCCTTGGCCTTACAGATAGTAAGGCATGGCCAGTCAGAAAGGGAAAAGATGCATGTGTTGCATTAATGGAACATAGCGAAGAGTGTCATTTGATCTTGCTTTAGGAAACAGGCCCAGGTATGTAAGGTGCAATAACAAAATAACCATGTGTAATATTGACTGATATTGACGGGTTTAAATGCATAGAATCTGCAACTCTGTGGGGCATAATAGAAATGAAGTAAAAATACTGTGACAAAGACAGACTCAAGTGGGTATATTTGTATAGGTATTCCATACAGCCCTCACAGTTCCCAGCTCACAGAGTTTGTGCCAATGTTGTAGAGTTTATCACAAAGTGACCTCACCCAGGCAGAAGTACTAACAACGTGGTACTTTTGTTGACCGTTGTGATGCTAGTACAAGTAGTGCCACCAAATGTTGTCTCCATCAAGAAATGAAAAAATCCTTAGCTGTTAGATCCTGTCATCTTTTCTAACCACTTTAAGCACTTAGTTCAGAGGATTGTGCCACACAGGGCCCTCCAGAAAGTTTAGGAGGGAACAAGATCTTGACCACCGTGCTCAGCCTCCCAGGTTGAAATGTTAGAGGGAGAGGAGTGAGTGAGAAGCTGCAGTTCATTGCCAGTGACCCATGTGGATAGAGAGGCTTCTGGGAGTTCATAACCACTGGTTTAAGTTCTGCCTAATGAAGGGAAAATTCATTGTCCATGTGTAAAGCCAGAGGTGTCTCCTTGCAGCACAAAACAAGTGTGGTGGGTTGGCCTTGGCTGAGGGGCAGGCACCCACCCAAGCCGCTCTCTCAGTCCCATTCCTCAATGGGACCAGGGGACAAAATAAGATGAAAAAGCTCATGGGTCAAGATAAAGACAGGGTATCTCTTACCATTTACCCTCACAGGCAAAACAGAAGAAGATGAATTTATTGCTCAGGGTCTGGGAGTGCCTCTTCCCCAGCCCTGGGCTGTTTCTCACACTCTTTTCCTCACTCCTCATGGCCTCTGTGGCATTTTGCCCTTTAAAGGCGGTTCAGGGCCACCTGCGTTGCTGATGGGCTCAACTGTGCCCTGAGCTGGGGCCATGGCAGAGCTGGCTGGAACCGGCTGGAACTGGCTGTGCCCGGCACGGGGCAGCCCCAGCCCCTGCTCACTGAGGGGTCCCTGCAGCCAGCACCCAGTGCAGCAGGACTTCTGGGTTGTGGTCTTGAGTCTGGTACGTTGCAGGGGGATTTTGGTGTTGATGGCTGTGGAGAGGGAGCCCCGGCAGCTGCACCTCAGCTTCCTGACACGGGGAGGGTCAGGTAAGTTCCAGAGGCTTCTGTCATGGACCCACATGTATGTGTGTGGGGCACCTACAGATCAGCTTGGAGTTAAGAAGCTGGCTAAGCCATTGAATAGGTATCTGGCTCTGTTAGTTTATTCTTTCCTCAGGAGGAAACATCTTTCCCTGTGTCTTTCCATAACCTTGTCCTTCAGTGGCCTTGCAATCACCACCGCACACCCGTGGGATCTCGTGGACAAAGCGGTTTGCCTCTCGTCTCAATGGCGTGATGTGCTTTTCAAGGACTTGCCAAAATAGGGCCTTGAAATTGTAATCTTATTACCGTAAGCGTATATTGGTGCTGTTTCATTTTGATCTACTTACGTGGTCTCTACAGAGTTGCTTTCACATTGTCTTTGTTTCATCTGGACATTACAGTGTGGCCCGTATAAATGCCTACTACATTTGTTACTGCTGGCTTTGGAGGGTTACAGCCCACACCACTGCCGTGCTGTGTTCGTCAAGGTGATTGTGTAAATAAGCTCAGAAAAACAAACTGCTGATTTGCTTACGTAGTCTGCGTGTGCTTTTATAGACTGGGAGCTGTATTCCCCCATAGGCTCTCCAGCGCCTTCGGCTTGGGGTGGTTTCATTGCACTGGGGAGTTTATGGGTATACGCTTTCTTCGCAAAGTCTGAGAATTCATCCCCAGAACCTATTAACCTGGTGACAGCAGAGGGTCTGCGCTTGGCTTGGTCAGATGTTTGTTGGGCAGCAGGTTCCTGGCACGGTTGAGCTTGTCCTAGAGATTGCCTCTTTCTCTAAACATGTAAGTGTGAGTCTGTGTTCAGTCACTAGCACCTCACTGGGTTAGGCTCCTGAGCAGGGATGTAAGAGGAAAAAGGTGTTCCCTGGATGAGTTATGCCCTACCCACTCCCTCACTGGCAATCCAGCCTGAGGCTCCAAGAGCAGAGACACATGGATGAGAGATATCTCTCTCTCCTGCATAGTTGCTCCTATTCATGTGGGTATTGCTGGGTATTGCTCAGTGTCCCAAAGCACACCTTTTTATAACAGCAAACAGTCTATTTTTGTCTGCGTGTTCTTTGATTTGAAGTGTAATATACAAATGCACACTGAATTTTAAAATTCAAACCCTCTTTTTAATCCTTTTCTTGCAGGACGTTGTGTTGTCCTTCAAGCCAGGCCTAAGGTGATTGAACATGATAGCAGTTTGTAATTTTTAACTGAATAAGCAGACTCTGAAAGTAAAACAAACCTAATGGCTCCAGTGAAAGGAATCCATGATCCATGGATCATGATTTTCAGAGGAACAGACCTTGGCTTCTTTGCCCAAACACAACTGATTTTTACTTTAGTAAAATTTTTGAAGATACAAAGGGGGGAGCTAAAGGACTTGAAATATAAAGTATTAAATACAGAATAGTTTAGCAAAAATTTACATCCTTGTGTAGTCTTTTTTTTTTTTTTTTTCCAAGAATGTGCCCATCATGGATGATAGTCTTTCAGATAGTATTAGCAGCATCATAAGCTGCTCTTCTGCATAAAAAGGGAAGTGAGTTCAAATGGCCAGAGTTGCTATTGCTCCAAAAATTATCTTTCTTGAAAACTAAATAAAACAAATGTACAGAACTGAACAGCAAAATAAAAATGTTTTATCTAGAGGTAATTCTCATGTGCAGCCTCAGAGCTGAAGAATCAGAGACAGCAGATAGCTTCAGCCACTCAGAGGCTGCAAGTTTGCGTGAGAGCCAGGCTGATTTAAATTGTTGCTTTTCAAAGACATGGGCTTAGCAGCCTAAGCCAGACTCTCATTAGTGAAAAGGGATAACAGTAGAAGAGTAGTTTACAGAAGGAAAAGGATACACATCGGGGAGAGGACAATATCAGGAATTAAAAATCCATTTACCTGGTGGTATGTGGGTTGCTCAAGCTGATGGAGATAATATTTAAGATTATTTCATCTTCTGTGTCTGGTCAGGATTTCATCAAATATCAGGTCGATGAGATATGGATAGTGTCATACTTATCTCAGGAGCTCTTGAGAATGACAAGCCAGGAGAAGCAGCAAATTGTTCTGAGTTGATCTTTATATGAGAGCCTAACAAAAATCTGCTATAGCTGCCCAAAGGGATTGATAAATAACTAACTACCACCACTGGTTTGTTGGGGTTTTTTCAATAATCTATTTTTAATCTTGGCATATCATCTTTGTTCCACTGATTTTTCTAGTTCATTCTCTTTTTGCTTTATACTCACAATAAGAACACAGTTCCTGTTAATATTAGCAATATTCATTTGAATAAATTTTGACCTAATAATCTTTTTGGACTAAAAATTTGACAACAGTCATCATCACTAGTAACTGACCCTTAATGAGCTTTGCTCTGTGCAAGAGCAGAGATGTTCAGGATCCCTTGAGCCCCAGCTGTGAAAACATACAAAGAATGAAATGACAACCTTCCTGAAGCCAGTGGGAAAGCACCTTCTTCAAAGATGGGGATAAAAGAACACTATTTTTGGAAATGCTGGACATCCATAAATATAAGCGTATATATTATTGTGGCTTTATATATGTCTCCTTCAGATCTAAGATGCTATCTATTAAAAGAGGCTACAGTATCTGTTATGTTCTCATGGGATTTCTCCCTTTCAGCTGCTATCACAGTGCCTTTTAGTAAGTTTTGGGATCTGTGTAAATTTCTGACTCTTAGAAGTACTTTTATTTTTAATTTAAGTCTTAGAAGTCTTAAATATCTTATGGTGTATTTTGCAAAGGAACCATACTCAGCTGGCCTCCATAGTATCATTACTCCAAGTAAATGTGTGGGCTAAATGAATAGTCAGGCATCAAATAAACATAAGCATGTGCTTAAACACTGTGGACTCCATACAAATAAACGAGTGCTCACTATTCTTTCTCATACAGCGTGAACACAGCTTTCCTACGTTGCCAGGATTTTTCACAAAGCTTCACGAAGGTCTTAATTATTCAGCACCTATTATGAGCCTCCAAGAGTGGAACAAGAAGTGCGTTTCCTAGAAATGAAACATGGATGTGTTTTCTAAGCCTTTTTTAATGCTAATTTTTGTTCACTTTTTCAGACCTTGAGCTTTAAACGCCACAACTGTGAAAAGATCAGACCAAATTGAGAAATGTATTTTTGGCCGCAGAAATGGAATTGTGAATTGGTATTTAATGGTGGAAGGTGATTCTGTAGCAGGTCGGTTTAGCTCTTTCAATTGGTGTGAGTCAGTGAGCTTTCATGATAACAGAATTGCACAGCAGGCTTTAATTGTGCATAATTATTGCACGGCATGGTGCAGTGTGCTGTATTCTAGGCATGCAACTGCATTTTGTTAAATTATTTTATTGAACTCTGTGAAGAACTGTACCTGATGGTATTTGATATATGCTTGTTTAATCTGCTCTGTGCTTTTTGTCTTTGGAAAATGAAAATTATTAGAATAGATATTTCCCCCCCCCCTTTTCTTTTTTTCTTCCCCCCCTCCAGTGTCCAGGTGACTAATTATACTGTACAGGCTGCCTATGAGCATCTACCAAAATTAACTGGAGGCTTATTTCTGATTTCAGCTGCAAGAATCTTATGAAAGGTCTTTGGGTTTAGGAGTGTAGCTTTAAGTAATACAGGGTTCAGGTTTTATTACATTCATCTGTGCATCCTAAGGTTGAATGATACTTGGTGGACTTTCATCTTGTTACTTCAGTAATCTGTAGCTGTTTCCAATTTCATTATTTTTCTTTCCTGACTATTTTATGTCTGCTGGATCTGATCAGTGCATCCAGCTAGAACACAGCCTGTGATTTGGAATTGGGAAAATTTTATTTCCTCCTCTATAAGTAAGTAAAACATTTTTATCACTGTGAACCTAGTGATTTGTGAAATCCTGATGTTCTTTGTTTTTTCCTCTTGCTAAGCTTTCAAGTTGTCAGCGGTGATCTGATTGTTTCCCATCTTTTCACCAATAATGGAATCCAGACCAGCACTCTGTTGCTCTCATGAATTCAGTATCACAGCTCTCAGTCATCAGAAAGCCTTTATGATGTTTCTGGGATGTGACATTTCTGTGAAAAAAAGAGCTTTGGGTTCGGGGATTGGGCTTTTTGGGAGAGTGAAAAAAAGAGTCTGATATTATTGTAATTACTTTGTCACAGGATTCTGTAGTTTTCTTTCCCTGCCAGGGATGAAAGTACCGTGTAACAAACAGAAGCTCCAGCAGATCTTTCTCCTATCTGTACTGATGAACTTGCTGTTGTTATAATGTAGATAACAAACCTTACAGTAGCCCTCTTTCTTGCTAGCATCTTCCAGCACAGCAACTTCTGTAGCTGGCCTCAAAGAACAAACCCCAGGAAGAATGAATTTTGATTGCATCACTGCAAAGCATTTTTTGTTTTTCTTGTTTGTATAGTGAAAATGAAGTAGCAGGAAGAAGCCTTATTTTTTTTTTTTAATAATCTATTCTGTATTATTCCAAGACATTCTGAAGAATATTGTTACAGACAGTGTTAAGCCAGGCAGGGATTTTTTTCCCTTTTCCAACCTATCTACCTATACTTACACCTGGTGCTCTATATAATTCAAAAGGAACACCTGAAAATTTCTCTAATGACTTTAAAAATTCTTTCTATAAGAATCTGTGTATTTGGGAGCAATGCAGGATCATTAGTATCCCCTACTCTAACTGCTGAATTTTACCACAGAGGTGAACAGTGTATCCAGCTTTTCTAACTTCTGCTTCACTTCTTACATCAAGGGGAAGTAACTGTACAAATACCAAGTCCTGTCTGATGCCACCTGCCTACGGTGCTCTCAGCCAAGAGTGCAGGGAGAACGGACACCTCTGTGGGAGGGTGAGGGGTAACTGTTGACAGGAACTGTGAAAGGAAACATTTAAACACATTTTAAGACCCTTCTCTTCTTTATATGCATAAACTGTTGTAAGTCGGGTCTGATCCTCATTTAAATAAGGTCACTTTACAATATGGCAGGTTTAAGTGTTTATTTATTTCAAAAACCATTGCACTTCCAGAGATAATCAAGTCTTTGATGATGTGTCATCATTGATGATGAAGCATCAACTGTGATGCTTCAATCTGTTGCTTTGTTTTTCATTTTTTAAATAAAAGGTTGGTTTGTGTGGTTTTTTTTCTTCATTTTCCGTGCTTTAGTGTTTAAGGGACAGGAGGAGGAATGAGTAACAAAAAGGAAGAAAATCTCACTGAATATCTTACTGCCTTAGAAGACAACTTGGATGTAGTCCCAGATTATACCTCAGCCCCTCCAATGTACATCTGAAATAATATTAATACCAAATCAGACATCTGTGTGCTTCATGTGTTCAGCTGCTTGTGAGTGTGCTGCTGCTGCTGCACCTGCAGAGAACAGCCTGAACTTTCTCCCGTGCTTACCAAGGAAGGGCAAGAGGAAAGAGCAACCTTCATGCCCAAGCTCACTGCCCGATTCAGAAAGGTCTGCTTGGCGTTTCCTTTTCACCCTGCTTTCCTTAACACTCATGATGACCTCTAGCTCACATCTAGAGTCAGGTTATGTTTCAGAATTACAAGAGCAATTAAAATTAAAATGTTTTCTCAATGTATTGTTACCTGGGCAGATGCCAACATCTCTGATGGGAGGTCAGTGAAGTCTTTCCCTGCAGGGTTGAAGGCTGAAATGGAGAAAATTGCACTGGCCTGTCTGCAGCAGTTACTCAGGCACACTCCTCTAACTGTTCATAGCCAGTACAGTTAAATCAATTGAATTAACGACTTGTAGCCTTTCAAAGAGAGCTGAAGCTTTTTTTTTTAGCTCAGGTGAAGTTAGAGGCTGGGACAGGATAGTGTAAAGGTTTTACTGTCTTTATTTATCCATAAAAATCTGCTTGTATTTTTGTATGTTGCTAATACTTCTAAGTATAAGCTAGTCCCAGAGTGGGAAGCCCCATTTATATTTGACATCTTTTGTGCGATAGCTTCATTTACAACGTAGAAAGACGACTGATATTCAATAGGTCCCTTCTTTCAGGTTCCTTTTCCAAAGACTTCATTTATAGGTTGCCAGGTAACCAGAAGTCTTTGACTTCTAAATAATACTTTATACAGGTACAAAAAGTGAGGGTTTTTTTTCAGAGCTGAGAAGGCAAGAACTATCTGAAATGAACAGTAGTCTTAGCAAATTCCTATGGAGCTGACCACTGGTACGCACACAAACGTGAAAGAAGCAATTTGCTAAACTTTTTAGAGGCTGTATGGATCCAATTTCAAGTACAGACAGGGTGTATTTTCCTAGCTGGTTATTAAATTGAATCCGCATATTCCTTCTTAAGGTCCTATCACTGTTTAATATTGTAATATGTAAATCATATTCTTCAGCTCCTCCGGGAAAACCAGCTTCTGCTCCCAGTCTGCTTCTGCTTCTCCACCGAGTTGGCTAGGGTTTCCACTCTATGGAAGAGAGGGATAAAAATAGACAAGGGTAATTAAAATTGGCAGCGTTATCATGACCAGCCAAATGTCCCTAGAGAACGGCAGCAGCTCTTCCTTCCTCCTGCCTTCATCTTCGAAGAAGCAGCCCAGTGATGTGGATTACTCAGATTGACTCGTGGAGCTGGAAGAAATGTGGAGTGCCCCAGAATGAGCTTAGTCATGGATCTGCCACTTTTTCAGCCATCTACAAGGCTATGGCTCAGTTACCATTTAGGTAGCTGCCTTACTCTAAGGATCTAATCCAATATAAGTCAAACATGTGTTTTTAACTGTCCTATGCTAACTGGCACCACTGAGAGGATGCAGTTGTTCTCAGTTGTAATCCTACACCCCCGTCTGAACTGTGGGGAAGGGCAGGAGAAGCCAGGCTGGAACTGGAGCCTGGGAAACAGGATCTTTGTGGATCTCAAAAGCTGTTGGTGCAGCCAAAGACAGAATCAACTTTCACAGCAGTTAAAGAAAGTTGTGAGAGTGTGGAGCGAGCCTGAACTGCAAGACGCTCACGCAGTAGGATGGCTTGAAGACTTCTCCTGCCCTCACTGGCTTTGTGGTAAAGCTTGCACAAGAGCAGCTTTTGGTCTGCATCTTGCCGTGGTGAGTCCAAGGGGCAGTGCACCCGCCTCAGATTGCACCTAGTTCTTGCCTCTCTCTGATTAGCGACAGGGCAGGAGTTGCATTGCAGCCCAGTCAGCAGAAAGCTGCCCTGAGATCTGTATCTTATGTCATACGGTTCCATGAGATTCCCAGTGTGGCAACAAATTCCAGTTCTTACTTGAGCAGCTTTGAGTTCAAGCTCACCATGCACAAATTCTTTCCTTCCACTTTAAAGTCTGGGTTTTGAAAATTTTCTGTTTCACAGTATTTTTACTGTGGTGTTACATCTGGGGTCATTGTGAAACACTCAAACGTTCAAGACAAATCAGTTCTATTTCCAGAGCTTCATCGTGGCAGCAATGTATTACAACAACTTAATAAAATGTTTGTATCAATGTCTGAAGTTCACAGCAATCTGAGAGTGTGCAGTGCCATCTGCGGGATAAGGTATCCAGCTCGGCACTGAAACACGGCCATGGTACAAAGTGTAGTGTTTGGAAATCCAATGTTGGACATGAAACGGAGCTTGGAAATTTTTTGCTTCAGAATTTGCATTGACAATTTCTTTATCATAAGTGAGAGACACTTCCACACCATCCTTTGGGCATTCCAGTCCCATCTGAGCACTTCAGGATCAAAACTGGTACAGAAATCACAGCCTGTGTGCTACTAAAAAAAGCCAGACTTTTCCTAGCAGCGTTTTGATGTTAGCCATTGAGATAAGGTGAAAATGTTAGCACATTCATTATGTGTTTTGCTGCATCTGTCCTTCTGATGCAGTGCTCTGAAATTACAGCGTAAAGACTGCAGATCTATTTCTGCAGAACCCAAATGTCTTAATCCTTTATTGCTGCAAAACCAAACAACTCTCCCAAATAAGCAGCCTGCCACGGAACGCAGAGAGGAATAATCCTTCCACCCAGAGTCACTGCAGTTGTTGGTTGACAGGTTACCCATTTGTACCTCAGTATATGTTTATTTATATAGGTCAAGCTAGGAGTACTTTAGTATATAAAGTAGAAATTTAACATCCTGCATTTCTCTGTTTGCATTCCTACTGAAAGCCAGTGAAAACCCACAGATGCACACCTGCCAAAGTACCAAAAAGCCTACAGCGAATCTAATGCATCAATTTGCTAAAATGGAATTATCTTCCAGATACTGTTTCCTACTGTTAGTTCAGGAATAATAAGAAGACATGAGGGAGCTGGAAAGCTCATTTCAACAGCTTTTTTTTTCATTCATAATTTAGTCGGTGTTGGACCCAAACTTGTTGAAGAATTATTGCAATTGATTGCAGTAGAATTGTATTATCCAGCCCTTCACTACACAGAGAAAACAAGAGCTTAGAAACTAAATACAACCATGTGATGCAGTGGAATATTCCAGTCAAACCACAGCCAGATCATTCAGACCCTACTCAATTGTTAGGGTGTCTCCAGGTGAAGACAGCAAAATTGTTTGTAATGATTCCGAAATGTTCGATGACGTTTCTTGGTCGATATCGCAGAAGGAAGAATAAAACAATTTTAAATCAGCAGACTCGGATGTCTTGCGCTCTACAAAAGTGAAAAGAGGATTTTTAAAAGGCATCTCTGGCCTCGTGATGCTTTTTAAAAATCATGATATGTGGGGTAAAATAGCTAATGTAATAACATATTCCAAAGGCTTTAAAAAAATTCCATGGGTTAGAAAATATACTCTTAGCCTTATGTCAGTCCTGGGCAAAATAATGGAAAAGTTAATAAGGGATTTAAATGATAGAGATTCAAAGGACAGAAATATAATAAATGCTAATCAGCACAGTTTTACTAAAAAATATAGCTTATGCAGCAAACCTGATTTCCAGTGAGATTATTAATGTGTTGATAATGGTGATTGTGTAGATTTTGATAATATTTCCTTATATTCTGATGAAAAATTTGGCATTCCACAGCTTCAGTGAAACATGCATTTAAAATGAGCTAATGGATAGATCTCAAAAATGAGATATTGGCAATTATTACAGAAATCTTAAAGTGCTTTAGGGAGGTTGGTTCAGGGAACCTTAAACAAAATGTGGCAGATAGACTGAGCAGCTAGAGCTAATCGAGGGCTGGAGCCAGGCATCCCCTCTGGGAATCAGAAAAAATTGGATGTATTTCAAACAACATTTGAAACTGTTGGACATTTTCATCAATTATCCAGCTGCAAATACATGAATTAAAGCCTGGGGCAGTGTTGCAGGATGAGGGTAGGGTATCCCAGTTTGCTGTGGAGGTTATTGGATAATCTGAGCCCTCACACAAAATGTAACCAATGCAAAAAGACAGAATTTCTTGAAAACAGCAGCTTTAAAGATGTTTTAGGAGATCCAATGAAATTCAATGTAATTTGTCAATGTGATACTGTATCAGAAAGGAGGAGGAGGAAGAAAGAAGCACAAGCTGAGGAACAGCTGATAGGACTAAGAAGGTATCTCTCACAGAATCACAGAATTGCTATGGTTGGAAAAAGCCTTTAAAATCATCAAGTCCAACCGTTATCTAACTCTACCAGGGCCACTACCACACCATATCTTAAGCACCATATCTAGATGTACCCAGGGATGGCAACTCAGCTACCTCTCAGGTGTACTGTCCTGGTGAGACTAAATGAAATAATTCTTTTTAATGTGATACCCTGACTTAAAAGATGTCAAAGATGGATTCTATGTAGAAAACAAACAAATATGGCAGGAGGGACAGAGGTAGCACCTTGATATAAGGGAGAAATAATCAGAAAGACCACACATAGGTGACAATACGTAAGTGACTAGGATAGACGGTAAGTACTTTTTCAAGGGCTGTTTAACTTATATTAGAGTCACAAAAAGAACTAGTGTCTGGGGGCAAAAATCAAGCAAGTACAAATGAGAAACTGGACTCACATTTTTAAGGAACTACATAAAAGAATGTTGGTGCCTTCATCTCTTGAGGTCTTCAGGTTAAGAAAGGTATAGATATTTTAGCCAAATGGAAGCTAATGTGCTCACTGCAGGGGGACTGGGTGATTGCCATGGGATGCAACTAGCCTGTTTAATTCTGATCCTAAATGTAATGAACCCATGAGTGAAAAAAGCAGAGCTTTCATTGAAGACAGTTAAATTTTGCCTAGAGAAGTACTGCAGCATAATTCCAGGTTTTTGAAAATCGAACAAAGTTCTTGGTTCTGAATACAAATCCTGCCTTACAGTGTTGCTGTTTGCACACATCACAAAATTCTCGAGCTATTTAATCCTCATTAGTGAAGCATTATTAATCCACAACACTGAAGGACAGGAGGTATAATTTAGAGAAATCCTTATGGGAAGGATCTCACAGGAGATAAACAGGAATTACAGTGTTTCCATTGCAAATTTAAAATTCTGCAGCAGAGTTTTGGTTTGGATGCTATAGGTTTAGGGAGTAATTTTCATTTTTAACCTGTGCTATATCTAGCCTCGGTCTGTGGGGCTCTCATCTTTTGTGTTCCATAAGGCTTTCTGCTATTGTAATGTGTTTGAGAATCACTGAACTGTTCGGCTCACTATCTTTGGATTATTTGCTTTTATACTCACTGGCAGTTTAACCTGTCAAAAAACAATTATTAAGCAATTTGTAACATAGTAGAGACATAAATGGTCTCAAAAAGCTCACGACTGAAACAAAAGAGCAATGACTTACTAAAGCTCCCATATTTGTAGAAATCCATAATAACTTGCTTAGAAGATAAAAATACTTAAAAATTATTTGGGAGATTAGAATATTTGGAAATTATCCATCTGGATTTTTGATAACCTGAGATAAACATTGTCATCTTGTGCAACAGCCATCACTTCACTGTGGAGCAGGTACAACCTTCCTCAGACAGCAGGCCTTGCAAAGACACTGGTGTCCTCATCTCTGTGAACTGGTGTCAAATGGAGTTTTCACTCTTGGTCAGAGCATGGCCCTATTAGACAGGAGTGCTCTTAACAGAAACCCTCAAGTTTGCACTAACTGAGCCAGATCAACCATGAAAAATAACACAGCCATGTCAGCGTGCCTCTGCAGAGGCCTTCCTATCAGCATTTACAAACAGAGCTGACCCCTCCATCCACCCCATAATGTACCTCGGGAGAAAGGAAAAGAGCTTTATGGCCCCCTGCTCGGGGAGAGAGAGAAATCCCTCTGTGCATGGGAGTTGCTTTCTGCATTTCTGGTAGGCATTGTAGACAGGAACATTTCTCAGGGCAACATCCCAAGTCCCCTGGGAAGGATGCACCTCCCCTCAGTTTGAGAAGCTGGATCTGTCATTTCGTACAGCTTAGAAGTGAAAAATGCAGTGCCTTGGAAACAGCAGTCTCCATGAGAGATGTTGCAATCAAAGTGGAAATGAAACAATGGTGCCTTACACAGCACACAGTAAGGGTACAGGCGTGATACTGTATTCCACAGTTTGTTTCGGTGTGGGAGGCAAATTATCTCAGTAACAGCAAAGTGAGCAAATAAAAGAGCTTGTATTTTCACTTAACAAAAGGAAATGGCTGGTTTCACCACATTTAGTGCTTCCTCAGCTCCTTCTCACTGGATTCGTGGCATAGTGGTGTTAAAGACATAGAGTACTTACATTTAATACTGACATTTATTTTTACTGCAGCGCTGTATGACTTCAAGAGCAGCAGCCTCCAGTCTGGGGCTTCCTACAACCTTGCAGTCAGGCTTGACCTCAGGGTTGGTAAGGTGAGACATTGCCATTTCAGGACCAAAACAGGAGAGAAACATCAGCGTGTAAGAGTCTCTTACTTGCAAGTCTATTGAACTTGGTCTAAATGGAAGACAACAATTATTCTCTGGCACCCACCAAGACTCAAGATTGTCTCCTGATTTGCTCACTTCTTATTTCCTTTTCTTCATCAGACAGCATGTACATATACCTCATCTAGGAGAGGAGGATGTTCATGAACTGAGCTATCCTACCCACTTCACACTTTCTGTGTGAAAAAGTAATGTTTGGCTCTGTGTCTCTAAGCACAGTCTTGGGTACACATCCTCAACCAAGCTCTTCTTTTGGAGATGGGTGCTGAAAATTGGGGTGTGGTTTCTTCTACGTCCTGCACAGCCTCCAGAGCTGGACTGCAGCAGCAGAGCCCCTGAGTCAATCGTTCATTTGGAGATGGCTGTACAAGTCTCACACAGATTTTGCAAAAGAGATTTTTAAACTTATATGTAGATTAAACTCAAAACTGACTCTACAACTTACTGCCACCTACACAAAGTATTTCCTAGGAGACCCTCCTGACTTAGCATCCTTTTAGGATTTTGACTGATGTTTTGCAGTGCCAGGTTTCTCTCCCCCAAGACAGTCTTTTCTTCCTGTAGGTAGTGCAAAAGCCTGAGTTAAAACTTTGTATTTTTACAAATTTCAGTTCCTTCTTTCTGAGTAGTATCTGGAGATAGTATCTGGGGAGACTATCTTTCTAGGATAGTGTCTACAGATAACTTCTGTTCCTTATCAAATGTTTATTTAGGAGCAAACCAAGCAAAGTCCATCCTGGAAGAATTATTTCCTTCGGCCTAGAGCCAAGTCTTTTATCTATTTGAATGGATGTCCTGTAAAACTAATGACTCTTGAGCAGCCTATATTGCTCGCTCTTTTCCGCGTGCAATGATTCTTCATGATAGCTCTTAAGTCAAAAAGAAGTTAAGACTGGAAGCTACAATAACAAAGAAAAGTCACCCAACAGTTGGGCAATCAAAGTAACATTCTCAAAACATGTGGGATATATCAGCTGATAGCTATACAAAGACTGGATTTGTCTCACTTTCCTCTACACGCTGTCTCTACGCTGTAGATATTACAGCTGCTGTTTGTGCTAGGAGCCCTTTTTGTCAACACAGAGAAATCAGTACTCCTGGGGCTGCAGGCATATTTTACACATCTTCTTCAGGACGGCATCAATCATGTCTTGATTCCACCGAGGAAGATCCTCAGTGACATCAGGCAGTCCTGAGGTGACAGTGTCAGATGTCAGAGTGGGCTCGTGGCAGCAGGTTGGTATTTACAGCTGTTTAAAGCACGTGTTTTCTTAGTGGGAATAATAAGCCGTGGAACAAAGATAGTGACTATTGTCAAGAGGGGAGGGAATGAGGGGGAGAGAATTAGAGATTCAGAGAGCAAAGAAAAAAAAGTGATAACTAAAATATTTTCACATGATCTTTATATAATTCACGCTTCAAAAATTACATAATAGCAGTTGGTTTGCTCCAGGCAAAGGAGTTTCTCTATTTTTTCAAAACAGAAGAGCTCTACTTACCTGGTATGAGCAGTCATAACAATTTATTGATCATACATATATACTGATAGGTAGTCCTGTTTGTACTTGGACAGAATATGGTATCACATAAACATAAATGAAAACACCATTGAAAAAAAAAACCCAGCAGTTTGGAATCCCATTTCCTATTTATTTCATGTTCAGCTTCAGGATTTGGATCTGTAGGAAGGTGACCAGCCACTTCTATGTCAATGTTTAGTAGAAGTTCAGAAGCAAAGGAAGTTACACAGATAAAGTAAGATCAAATCCATGCCCAGAGCAAATGAGGATCCCGCTCATGCACACACATTGTCCAGGAACATCAGAAATAAGCACTGCAAGCAACTCAAACAGTAACTCCTAGGTAAAGTATGTGCTTTCAATTTAGATGAGCTCACAGCTGTTTGTTTTATATTTCCTTTGCTTGATTTACGTTTACTAATATAGTACTAAATTGCCAAATAGTCCCATTACACTGTTAATATTTGTCTCTGCATTTCAATGGCAGCTCAAATGTAGTGAAGAAAAAATGCAATCCTTCCATGAGTCAGCACTGACCTGGTAGGGAAGTAGGCTGCTGCACAGAGGGAATTCATTGCCCTGTGTATGTGGAGGGCAGGAGAGGCACAGAGCTGCTGGGGACCTGTGGGGAGCAGTTTCACTGTGTGACAAGAAGCAGCGAGCATTCCTGAGCATTGCTGCTTGGCACTCTGCAGCCAGGGTGTCCTTCCAGGGCTGCTCTGGATCTCCGCACCATCTCCCCTGTCCTCAGGCTGTGATGCAAGGCTCTCCAGGTTGACTTCCCCAGTGATGCTTTTGCTGGGACCGGTGTGCACTGGACTTCACATCAGACCCCGTCTGCTGCTGCTAGGTTAAGATGGGAGGCTGCTGACCTGCAGTGAGTCTGCAGCCTAAATCATTCAAGAACAGATTGTCCTCCCAAACTTTCTCAGATGTCCCTGGCTACCATGTGCCAGGGTGAAGGAAAAGCCCAGTAAGCACCAGCACAGAACCCCTACCTCAAGAAGCCCTGGTCATATGCACCAGCATAAGGACAGCAGAAATGAGGACAACTCTGGACAGTAATTGGAGTCTGGTGGTTGACCTGGACAGTGACTGAAGGTTCAGTCAGAGCCTAATCACAGAGCCTGTGGTGATGGCATATCCTGGAGCCCATACTCCTGGAATTCACCTAGTGTTTTCCCTGAGAAGAAGAGCAGAAGCCCTGCACGCTGCGCAACATTCAGCTCTGACAGATTCTACATTTTTCACTTAGAAACCCAGATGTGGGATCCCCTACACCCACAAATTAGTATGTAATGTTAATTGTCTTCCTCTACCCAGAGGCAGCTATACCCCTGCATCAACAGGAGCAACACGCTGCCTTTTTTTTTAAAGCTATTTAAAATTGAATTTGTTGAAGTTCCTGTAAGGGAAGGGACTATGTAATGGTAACATACAAGTTCCCTGAAGTGAGGAGCTGGGTATTTTGAGCCTTGGCATCCTGTATGTACTGTAAATGAGAAAGCAGGGTGACAGAAGTGCCCTTGCTGTGGTGACATGCTGCTAGGACTCCTTAGGAGCAGGTCAGAAAGCTGTCATTAGCTTGCTTCAGGCTAAACCCCATCAGCTGAGTTTCGAAGAGCAGTAAAATGATTCTGTAATAGCTCAGCTGGGCATTTCAGTGCAAGTCTTGATGGTGATGAGATGGCAAGCACAAGAAGGAAGCAGGGAGGGTTTTTTTTTGTTTTTTTTTGCTTCTCCTTGCAATAATAAAGTTTAATATTGCTATAAAGAGATTTTTCAGGAGGCCAAGAGTGAACCATCAACATTTTTTAGAAGATTCCCAGTTTGTCTGTTAGGAAAAAAAAAGTGTGTACTCTGAACTGCAGTTTTTAGCTACCTGTGTGTGACAGCCATTTCCATGCATTACTGACCTTGCAGATTTGTAACAAAAATTTCAGAGAATTCAGGTTGTGAGAAGATGCATTTTTACACAACTTGTAACTTTAAGCAATTAGCTACATCCAGAGAAAGAAATCTGAAGTTTTTTTCTCAGGCAGTAGCATAACAATATCCAAAAGTATGAACCTCTGTTAAAAGATGAGTTGGAAAAATATTCTGCATAGAAGAGTTTTACTTGACAGCTTAAAAATATGGCATAAGGAATGAAGTATGCTCTTAAACAGGAGCTTCGAGTTGTATTTTGAAGCCATTAACATCTATTCAGACGAGGCAGTTTAGAAGTTACATCTGTTTGGACAAGGCAGTTTGGAAGTTACATAGAGAAAAGTGAGATTTGATTCAGTGTGCTGGGGATTGTGCCCCAAGGCTCACTGCGGTGATTTCTTGAACCAGATGTTGGGCTTTGGTGCAACTGTGCTTCAGACAAAAGGAAGTCTGAATGGGTACGTCAGGAAATGTGTTCAATACGCTCAATTCGTGATTACTGAGACCTGGCCTCAGCGCACGTATTCGTTTTGGGTTTAAGTGAAAGCTCCTTTGTCAAGCCTGGGATAGAAATAAACTCATTTCCTTTGGTGCCTCGTTCCCAAAGGATCTAGAAAAGGCCCATCTCTTTGCAGGAGGAGACTTTCTTTCCTTGCTTTTCCCAGCCTGTCTGATCAGTTTCTGTCCTGTGGCACCACAGCTGCTGGCCTTTTTCTGGCCTCCTAACAGCTACTGAAGTGTCAAGGGACAGAGAGAAGTGCACATCTTTCCTTACTCCAAGAGCAGAAAATTCACCCTTTCACTTTCTTGCCAGGCAAAGTGCACTCTGACCTAGCCACAGCAATCCACAGACCTCCTGGTGAGCTTGGTTTCCTTCAGGCTGCGCTGTAACTGAGGGAAGGCTTTGAGCAGCTTCAATGCCTTCCATTTACCAAGGTGATCAGAGAGCAGGGGGGGTACTGTTCAACAATTCCAGATATGACTAAGGGCAATAATTATGTATTTTGGCACTGTAAATACATCTTAATTACTATGGATTAACACCAGTTAAAACCACCAGAGCGACCGGTGCAGAGCTGTGTGAATGCTTTTCTTGCTCTGTAGTCCGTAAGCTGCGGGTCACGTGAGGAAGTTAGCGTATCGGTGAGGAGGCTCAGGTGTTGCACAGATTTTCTCTATCTCAGATAAACCATTTAGTCTCACTGTCCCCAGTTTCTTCTCATGTTGCTTGCCAATTTGTGAAATACACTGGAAGTAGTGAAGTGCTTTGATCTATTTATTTAGATGGAATGATTGGGAGCAGAGATCGCTTTTTTCTGTGTCTCCTGGAAGCGTATTTGAAACTCCCTTCTCTATCCTCCAGATAAGCAAACACTCACAATATGATATTCCAAGAGGATGGCATTACAGCAGGTAACACTGCACATCATTAAATAAAAAATGGCAGCTTTCCATATGTTACCTTTCTAGAGGTAATCTAATTAGATTAGAATTCATTATGGATATACGGGTTACACAGCACATCCATTGCCCAGATTGCATAACCCAGCCTCTTATGCTGCCAGAAGAAAAGAAGCCAAGCTGTTAACAGCATGGTGGTTGTTAGACTGTGTTGCCCAAAACCAAACCCTAAAGGAAATTAAAAAGAAATAAATTTCACAAATGACTTGTACTTATTTATATTGTTAACTATCATAACCTTCCAAAGAAGAAAAATACAATTCAAGAATAACTCACCAGAAGAATATAAAGGGACGAGTAAAGAAGAGGCTTGTTAGATTTCAGAGAACAGAAAGAAACCTTAAATTATCTGAACGTAGTCTTTAGTCATTTAAATTTTTAATGAAAAATAATTTTAAAAGCCAACATGAGCTGTCTCACACAAATTGATTTCTTAAAACATTTAAAATCATTTGGACGTTTCACTTTTGTCTGCGTTGTTTCTTCCTTTTATTCCCACAGCACTTTCCCCCCTGCCTGTGCAGATCAGAGTAGCTGCCTTCTGCAGAACAGCAATCTCATTTTGTTTACCTTGTGTTTCAAAGAGAATTGAACAAGCCCTGGATTCACTTTCTCTAAACAAATACTGGCAAGACAAAGGTATCACAGCTATTCTAGGGACAAGAGGTTTGTCGAGATGGAAAATGGTAAAGACTGGCAAGGAAAAAAGTCAATGTATTTTTATCTGAAAAAAAAAAGTTAATCCTTTTCATGGCCTCATTTTCTTTGCTTTTGAGATAGCTCTCCTTTTTCATTTAAGTTTCAGAGTTTTTCAGCTAAAGGAAGCAAGAAACTGAGGTATTTTCTTTGTTCCTGTCAAGTAGCTTGAACAGTTTGAGAACAGAAACCAGTCAGAGCAGTGTGATTAGCATAGCCAATTAGGGTGTATTTGCATATTCACACCACGGCCATCGAGAAATAATTCTGCAGAGATAACGCAAGTGTGGCAATGCCTGTCTGCCAATCAGAGCTCCCTGGCTCCCCTCCTGTATGGCAATTGAGAAATAACCATAGGGTGATTCTGCAGACTGGCAGATTCCCCGTGCTGGCCCTATGCAGCTGGAGAAGAAAGTGCAGCTGTACCAAGGTGGTAGGAACATGATACCCCTGCACGCTGGAAAAGGTTAATCCACAAGCTGTTTCCCTAAACTTCAGGAGCAGACGTCAAATGAGTTCTTCCGAGATTCACTCCAGCTACGACTTGTGCTAACTGCCACTTTTGGGGGCCCGGACTCATCAGGAGTTTGGGGGACTTGGCTTTTAATGAGAAGGCAGTTGGCCAAGGACTTGAGTGTCTTGCAGCCCCTCCCACCTTTCAGCTCATCCAGGGGTCCATGGGCATGGTGGGGTGCTGGATGCTGCACTGCAGAAGGTGAGCTTTGTGCAGTGGCCTAAAGGACGGAAGATAAAGCTCTGCTTTCTTCTACCCCAAAAGACCTTTCACCAGGGTGTTCTCCAAGGACCAGGCAAGAAAGCAAACAGCCCTTCAGGAAACCTTGCAGGCTGTTGAATAACAAACTGGGGCGGATGATCACAGCAGCCTTATTATCTCTGAAAGTGAAAAATCACCTTATATACTACAGCGACAACTATCCGTGCTCCATCTCACTGTTTCTCTGGCTCCCACCTCTTGTTATCGCTTACCAACAACGGCACGGACGCAAGCGTTCAGGTGAGCGTGACCGTGGCCGAGCGAGTGGCGCGTGGAGCCAGCTGCTACCCGTGCCCAGGTAGTCTACCTCTTCAGGACGCTCTCTTTCCTTCCCAAGGGGCTGACAAGTGATTGGCTGCGGTGTGCAGCATTCATATCTGCTGATTTTAGGAAGAAATACAGTGTTCTCTATCCTTAGTGTTCTTGACTCCTCTCGGTGCTGGGGGCTGAAGTCACGGTGTGCAATTGCAACAGGTTGGGTCAGGAGGAACTGGCTCCCTGGAACCTTCTCCCGTGTACGACTACACAGGCCACATTCGCTTTCAAAACCACTAAGGGAAAGACAGCAACACAAAAATTAACTCATGGTACTCGCTGCTACAAGGTATCGATCAAAACTTGCCCAGATCCCTAAAATTAGACCATTACACAAATGGTAAGTTTATAAACTGGTGTCATATAAACCTGGGTAAAGACTGTGAGCTTTCAACCTCTGGGTCACAAAGAGGCATTAGGCAAGTTTTGGCGGGAGAAATGTCTCCCTCCAGGAAAACACATGTTTTTATAATCATCCATGATAGGTATTTTATACCTATCTCTGGAATACTCACTGGTGGTTTACCTAGTCCGGTAACCTACGTAAGATTTTATTTTTACGTGGTCTCAGTCTATGAGTATTCACAATTTTCTCTTTCCTTCTTATCCCCTTTGCGGCACCAGCTCTTTATTAGAAAGTTAATAAACTTTGTGTATGTTCTGAAGATAATATTGAAAACTGCAAAATTGTGTTCTGCATTTTATAATTGGTGTGGAAAAAAGGGGGAGATCTAATCCTATTGGGCCTTCTCTCTCTTTTGCTCTCTCTCCCTTTTTCCCTTTTGATGGTAAGCAGCAAATTTTAATTAGCTTCATTTCCACAATTCAGTCATGCATATGTAATCTTTGTTCACACTTTTATAAAGTAAAATTAAGTGAAAGAAATTGGGTAATAATAGAAAGCTTGTCTGAGCAGAACAAATGTGAATTATCAAACATAAGGAAAGATGACTGGGACTACCGGGCTTGAAGTTGTGCAAGGTTTGAGGTGATTTTTCTGAAACAGGAATGCATAAATAATGCATAGAAACAGGTGCTGATTATCCTGTTTTGGGCATCTTTTGTTCATTATATACTTGGGCTGCTGAGGTACAGTGATAACCACTGAATGTGAGGAGACTGCTTAATAACAGCTTTCTAATGTTTCTCTTTTATCAAGGGCTGAAAGTGTCACATGAGCTTGTCTAGTTAATAAAAATCACTTTGTGAACCCAGTGCTGTTAGATTTGGTATTGGAGTAGATCACTGTGCTGGGCCTCTCTCTTGATTATAGCTGCAAAAGCTGTTCTGCCTTTTTGCATTGTAATTTAAAGGTTTCCTAATCCATATACACACCCTCTAATTAAATGTTTCCAGGGGTTACCTTGGGAGCCTTCAGCACTATGGTTTGAAACTAAAACTAAAGAGCACATTAAATTCATTCCCCCTGGGGTGAGACACAGGAGGGGGAACTACATTTTCATCCCCTGCTACTCCGGATTATTTGAAAGCACGAGCATGACTTGGATTACTAACTTCATTATTTTGGTTATCTAACATGAGAAGATACAAATTTAAAGGGAGACAATCAATGTGGCTAAATCTGGGATTCAGCTTCTTTTATAACCTCTGAGAAGACTCTTCAGAGTCTAATTATTTTAAGAGATACCAGTTCATCTGCAGCAACTCAAACCCAGAACCTCCTGTCGATGTAAATCAGGCTGTGGTCGCACAAACTGCGTAGGAAACGCTGCTACGGCAGATGCCGAGCTCTGCATTAAATGTAAAGTAGAGAAGCATGTTGACATTAGTGCATATAGGAGTAAAGTCTGAAGCCCAGTTAATGTTAAACTCACGAGCAGGTACTTTCTCTTCAGTTCTTGTTCACACATTCAGCCTGACCCCACAAACTGAACACCTATAGGAGGAACAACTCCTTTTGACCCCGAGAAGGAGCTCCTGTTACAGGAAGTGAATTTCAAGATATGGGTGGCTTACCTTTTTTTTTCTCTCTTTTTTTTTTTCTAAACCTGCTTTGCTGCCAGTGACAAGGGATAGCCAAGATTTAGATTAATGGTTAACAGAGCAGTTATGACTACACAGAAACCCTGACTTCCTCCTGCTGGGGCTGGGACCAAATGCTGCCTCTGCCTGCAGAAGAGACAAGCGTTGAAAGAAGAGCAGTTCACACCACAAAGGGCTGGAGAGCAGCAGCTTCAAGCATCAGGGAAAGAAGGAAAATCCAAAATGAGCAAAAGGTGGTTGCCATAAAGCTAGGTAAGAGCTGAAACACTTTCCTGCTCCGCTTATTAGTTTAGTGGCTGTTGCTAACAAAACCCACAGGCGTGGCGAGCTGAGACGCGTTCCTTGTACCTGACTGCTCTGACCCATGGGTTTCGGTGAGAGGGCAAAGTGAGAAAGGACCTATTTGCTGTGAATTTGAACTACAGAGAGGGCAGGAAGGCTCTTCCTTTCTCCTCCTCCCCCCCAGGGGCTGCTCATGGCAGGGCAGACATCCCCTTCAGACTGTTCTCATCTAATTGACCAAAGCCACATCCCTGAGTTTGAGGTGTCTCTTTGGATTAAGGCTACTTTGGCCTCAGTGTATATCTGCATCTTTATTGCGGGCATCTTGGGCAACAGCATCACCATCAAGGCCACCAGGATCCTGCAGAAGAAAGGCTACCTGCAGAAGGAGGTCACAGACCACATGGTGAGCCTGGCCTGCTCTGACTTGCTGGTCATCCTGCTTGGCATGCCCATGGAGTTCTACAGTGCCATCTGGAGCCCCTTTTCCACCCCCAGTGGCAACGTGGCTTGCAAGCTTTACTACTTTCTCTTCGAAGCCTGCAGTTATGCCACTGTCCTGCATGTTGCCACCCTCAGCTTTGAGAGGTATGTGGCAATCTGCCACCCCTTGAAGTTCAAGGCTGTCTCCGGACCCCGCACAGTGAAGCTCCTCATTGCTTTTGTCTGGGGGACATCTGTCATAGTGGCTCTGCCCCTGCTCTTTGTCATGGGCACAGAATATCCCCTGGAAACCATCGAGGGCTACCAAGGTACGACAGCCTGCGTCAAGCCTACACCCAGGCATCACCTCCCTGACCTGAAGCACAATACGACCATCTGTACCAACCTCTCCTCCAAGTGGCCCATCTTCCAGGCCAGCGTCTTCAGTGCCTTTGCTATGTACATCATAGTGCTGGGATCTGTCATCTACATGTGCCGCAGCATGATGAAAACCCTGATGCTCAACAAGGAAGGAACTGTGGCAGTGAAGGGTGGACCTAGACGCAAGGAGCAGTACCTAAGAAAAAGTGAGGGCTCGGATGGCAAGAGCTCCAGGAGACAGATCATTTTATTCCTGGGTAAGAGCCACGTTCTACTCTGCCTCCCCTTCCCTGCTCCCTTTCCACATGGGAAGGAAACCCAGAAGCCTCCATTTTATCTCGCCGAGTTCTCCCGAATGGGAGGTACATGTTTTGAAACTGGTGCAAAATGAGGGAGAGGGGTACTTTTGGTTGTGATGATATATTTTAAGAAACCTGATTTCTCTGCATGCTTTTGACTCACTCTTTTTGCTGTTAGAACAGCTGAGATGGAAGAAGGAAAAATTCATTTCCTGTCTGATGTTCATGTTGGTTTGTTATACTACGTGCCTATGTGCATCAATATGGGTAACAGGGTGTTGCTGCTTGACCTTTGGTGTTGCAATAGGCAAGAGCTGCCTGGATATAAAGTTTCTAGAACTTAGCACTTTTAACAACTAGAAGAAGGAAATGCTAAATTGTTTTTATTGCTGTTGGAAAACAAGCTCTACTTGCATGTTTTCCCATTAAATTACAAACACGTCCATATTCAGTAAGGCTTCTGATGGGAGGGAAGACTGTCTTGCAATATCTGAAGCTTGTCCCACTCCAAAGGCATGTGTCCCTGCTAATTCAGGATGCTCCCTGGAGGGTATTTATTTACCCCCAGCACTGTGGCATCTGAGCATTAAGCAAGCTGAGCTGGAGACTTGATCTGGTCTTGCAAATCGCTGTTGCCCTGGTTGAATTTTTTTCCCCTGGTTTTATTTGAAGGCTTATAACCTTGGAATTATGTTTGATTTTGATCTCTCTCGCCACATTTGTCAGGCAAAAACTAATCAAGCTGTCACTTTGCCAACTTGGAATCTTCACGGGCTGTGATCCATGTAGTCTACAGGTTTGTTGATGCTCTTAGAGACATCCTTAATCGTGTCCTGGCTGTATTCCTGCTAGTTCTTGTTTTGCTGGGTTGCTTAATATGATACTGGATATAATAAATGAACTGTCTAGAGTATGAATGTACAGTAGACCTAGTATTTCTGTGATGCTTCTTGGTGCTCTGCTTGATATTGCAGAGGGGGAATTGAAACTCATGGGTCTGTCCACTTCTATGGTTTTAAGTAGATTAGCTTTTTTATGACCTGTTTTTTTTGTTTTGTTTTTTTTTTCCCCCCCTGAGCGCTCTCTGCTTCCTCTTCTAGTTCTGCTTTTGTCATGGTCTACAGCTGGGATGTGAAGCTGCGGGTAGGTAGTCCAGGGTGCACCCAACTCCTTCTCTGCTGCACCTCCTTAGATTGGGAGCACGGTGAAAACTTGTCATACAGACAAGGTATATGGGGAAAGGGTGGAGCTGCACACTGTGCCAGCAGAGAGGGTGACGAAGGCTTCAATCGAGAGCTGTGACTCTGCAGGCAGTACAGAGCTCTTCCTCATGCTCAGAGTGTACACCGAATGAAGAAATCATCTCCTTGGGCAAAGCATGTTAGTCTGGGACAAGAGGCCCTGTATTTGGGTCATTAGAAGGGCTCTTGGTATCCTTACTCCACTGAAAGTACCGATTGCTGGGGTAGAGGCTCAGCAACTAATGCTAAAGACAAAGAGACGAGGCTCTGCTCTTTAATTAAGTGCCACTGTGGGATCCTTAAATGTCAGTGGATCTCTCTCCCCTCGTAAATTTTTATCATCCACAGCTACACTAAAGCCCAGTCTAAGATCCAAATCCTGCAGCAAGTTCTAGCCAGGTTGAGAGGTGAAGGTAAATTGTCACAGCTTTTCTTACCTTTCTTGGTTATGGCTCTTGCTTGGTGATGGTCCAGTGTGGAACAGGGCAGAACTAGTGCTGCTTACAGAAGCATCAGTGAGCTAAAGGAAAGCGATTGGCTTGTCCTTTTTCTTAAGGGAGTTTGCCACCAGTATCTGACACTTCCTCTGTGCTCTCAGCTTTCTGGAGCCAGTAGATACTTCTGTGAATTCCCAAAAATTATTTCTGTGGCAAGACTCTTCATACAAGTCTTGCTAATTTACTTGGGTTGGGAAATAAATTAATAAACTGAAGAGGAAGAAATTGTGGCCTGCATCCCTGAGAACAATGCAAAGCAATTTAATTTGGAGATTTCATAAGAGTGATGCTTTAGGGCAGTTTTAACCCAGAAGAAATGAACATATAAATTGTTTACAAATCGCCGAATTTAAATATAGTGATTTAGATTTGTTTTTCATTTAACAGATGGGTAAAATTAAAACAAATACTTGTGCATTCCCAACATATTTCACTTTAATGTGAAATGTAAATGACAGTATATAGCATGATGTCTTTGAACGTCTAACAGCAATAAAAACAATTTAGCATTTTCTTCTTCTACTTGTTAAAAGTGATAAGTTCTATAAAACAGAGATTAAATTCATAAATCTCCTGACGATGAGAAAAGCTAAGTAGAAGAAGACACAAGAAGGAATTGATGCTTCTTTAGTGTCACGTTATTGTGTGGCACAGGAGAAATTAATGAAAATGAATTGTAAATGTTGAAAGTGAAAGTTACTACTTGCCATAGGTAGTATTGATGCTTGCAGGATGGGCCTCAGATGGGGTGGTGACACTGCTGTGGTGGAGGAGGATGGTGACAAGGGGCCAAGTGAGGAGAGCACCACTGTGCTGGGCAGGCTGAGCTCACTTGGGGAAAAGCTTTTGTCCAAAGAAGGTAAGAAGGTGGCTGCAGGGTTCAAATCTTTCGGCTTAAAGACAAGATGGTCTGGTTGGGGATTTGAAGTCCTTCATGTAGAGATGTCAGTTCCTCTTGTTTCTGGCGACCTTCGTATGCTCCTGGTGGAGAGGAAGGTCTGCCCCAATGGCTGCAATAACAACTGGTAATAATACCTGGTGTTGGGGACGTGGGGGATACTTCCCAGGGCTGTTCAGCTCAAATTTTGGTAGATTTGCCCCAGTGCAGGAATGCAAATTCATCCTACTATTTTGGAAAAGATCAGTTCTTTATAAAAAGCAGGCTGTGCAGTGCTATTGCTTCCAACTTCCTACTACTGTTGGCTTCAGGGAAATGAGGTGTTTTGTGCTTTTGGATAGACTGAGGCATATTCCCTACAATCTCTGTGTGTGTGATTTATGTAATCATCTTCTGAGTCATGCCTCCAGTGGGTCAGCCCACCCATAGGAGCAGCGTAGATCAAACTGGTTGACACTGTAGGGATTACTTGTGTTTGTTGTTGTTAAATCAGCTCTGATCACATTGGGACAGCAGATATTTCTTCTAGTGAAAGTCTAAATGGGTCTGTTTGAGTGTGGCTTGTCACAAAGAGCAGGGAAAATATAGCTGAGCTTAATTTTTTGAGTGGTTCATATATGTTTCTCCACCCCCAGCAGCAGAAACCGGATAGCTGTAGTGCTTATGAAAATACTTGGCTGATGGCACTTTGATGAAATGCCAGCTTTTAAAAGTATTTAAAACCTTCTAATGCTCAACCCACAGGGACTGATTCAGTCTTTGTGGCTACCTGATCTTGTCTTTCTCCTGTGGCTGTAATGGGCAGGGCAGTAATCAGAGGGCTACCTAAATTGTCACGAGGTGCCACTGGGGGCTTCTTGCTGCTCCAACACCTGAGCTCCTGTCACAGTAGCAGTGAGCTCTTAAGAAAGGATGAGTTGAGAGACTTATTTGTATTATTATATATATTGCAACTGGGTTATAGCAAACAAAGAAGGAGAATGTAATGGAAGGAGCCTGTAAGAGAAAGATCCAGCTAGTGCAGTAATTGTAAATGTTACAAGAAGAAGGCACTTTCCTAGCTGAAGCTACGTAAGCTAAAAATCTTTAGGAAATGTGCCCAGGTGGCCTGCTTACTGGGAAAGTGGGACAGTATGGAACAAACCTCCATGCAAGCTGCTGGTGGAGTGGGCCTTGGCACCAGCAGCTCCATGCCAGAAGTGCCTGTTCACTGGCCATGGCTACATCCTTCTTGATCTGCTTGATAATATTAAGCCACATTCATACAAAAGCGGCTGTACAGTTTGTCATCAGACTGGATCTGACTGACCCGACCTTGTGCTGTACAATGAAGTGAATTTTGACCATCCCAGATGAAAAACGTATTGCTTCTAAGGCTTCTGTGATGCTTCCCTTGGTGGCTTCAGTATTGTGCTTCTGCTAAAAGCCTTAATTATTTTGTATAAAGCATCCTCAAGCCTACCACAGTAAATGCATTGAAATAAAAAAAGTCCTTTAGTGTTGCTACATCCTCTGCTTTTCTTTATATACTTTTCCAGTTTGCCCTTTGGAGAAATACTCTTCTGTTTGCACAGCAAAAGGATCCCACTGCGTGGGGCTGTTAGGCACTGTGGATGCTTTGCTAATTGCCAGATGGTATCTGGGCAGCACTTTTCTGTCTCCTGACAGTGATGAAACATCCATCCATCCATCCTTCCTGAGATCTTCCTTCCAGAAAAGAGAAGTATCAAAGTAATCTGGCTGCTACTGAAGTGTTGAGTTGGGTGCATTAAAGCACTGCTGTAGTTGCAGCAGTTGGCAAGAGCCAGAGCTGCAGCTGGACCTACCTAACTGGAGACCATGCTGGTACCAGCCCAGCGCTGTCAGGTCCCCCATGCCAAGCAGGGCAGATAATTTTCTCTGCCATCTTTCCCATAACTACAGAACTGCACCTTTTCTTCTTTGGACCTTCTGACGTAAGACAAATTTTACCTACGTGCCTGGACAGCAAATATCCTACAGCTTTTTTAATGAGCAGGGAAGGGAATTGCTTATCATAATCTAAGGCAATGCCTCCACCTGAGAAAGGCAGTGTAGTGGTGGTGGTTTATTATTTGCCTTTGGTATAATGCTGAAGTATGTCAAATACACTAAGTGTTAAGCTGAAGTGGTTTTTTGTGGTGTGGTATGGTACAGGTAGCTTCAGGTCTGCTTTGCTTTACAGAGCAATAGCAGCTAGAGACTGTACTGAGACTCTGGTACATGCCATAGAAGGAACAAGAGTCCCTGTCTCCAAATCCAAATAAAATGGGCAAAAGGGAAGGGCTGGAAAAGCTAGACAGAAAGAGGTCAGTGACCTGACCATGGCCACAAATTATATGGAGACTCACAAATGCATCTGCTGAATCTTGTGCTTAGTTCCCTGTCTACTGGGCTGCCTGGCCTCTCTCCAGGCACTTTTTTGGTGGTGACTGTTAAAACAATGCCAGGCTATTCCATAACAATACCAATGCCACTGTAAGCACCATGAACACAGCTGTACATAGCCATAAGCTAAAGCTAGATAAAAATTTCAGTCAGAAATTAAAAGACCTCTTAGAACATAAGATGGAGCAACATTTTTTCCCCATATACTAGTGCTGGCAGTTTGTTCTGCCCAGAATAAAGGTATTGTGTGTAGAAATAGCCTTTCCAAAGATCACCAAGGAAATGTATTTTGTAAGGCACTTGGCAAACGGGTTTTCAGGAGGCAGATTACTCCAAGTAGTTGTGAAAAATACGTGGTTGTCATCTAGAGATGACTCAGGCACAGTATAACTTGACAGTGGTAGCACTTCTGTTACAGGAAAATTAGATGCTTCTTCATAGGCTGGAAATTAACTGGGTTTTTTCCTTACTGAAAAAGGTAAAGCTTACAGGTAGAACAAAAATTTAAAGAATAACTGAATTGATTAGATTCCAGACCACAGCTCCAGCCCATGTTCTTTAAACTGAGCTTCATTGACTCCTCTTGGTTCATTTCTTTAATCATTCCACTCAGCTGCCTTTCTTCAGAGACTTCATTGGAGAGGTGCCTGAAGATAAATACGTTGTAGGCTGGATATGATTTTCATCTCTGTGTTTTATATGGTGTCTCTATCCATGTATTTCCCTGAACAGGGCTTCAAATTGCACAAGACAAGGAGGAGACTGAATGCACTGAAACGATTAGCAGGGGCTGAGCAGTGAACAGGCAACACACCAACAGACCCGTGTCTGGTCATTCAAATGAATGGGACACCCAGTCTCTGTCACTAGTAAGATTTTTCTTTGAGGTGCTGCTTACTGGAAAACAGATAAAAGCAAAGAATTTACCTACTGGTGTTCAGTAAAATTTCCCTTGCTCTTCTCTGCAAAAGAATTAACCTGAAGTCAACAGCAAAACTGATCAATACGACTGAATGCTGGTAGCACAAACCCACAGCTCAGCTATTGAATAGATGACAAAAGAAAGGCTGCATTCAGGGATCATGGCTTCTCGGGGACAATTGTCTACAACCTACCTCCTCTGAAGAGCTGTGGGACTTGTGCACAGCCACGGTAAAATAGACTCAAGGCAAACTCCCACAATGCAGATATCTGTATGTTCAGTTTTCCCACACTGTAATTTAAAAATGAACATAAGCAGAAACCAGTGTAATTTTCCTGCCTATTGTACTGAAAGCAATCTATCTGCTCCTGCTTTTAACTGGACTCATGTAATAGAAGATTGTGCTTTTGGCTTAAGTAGACAGTCTTCCTTTCCTCCTACACCAAGGGAAGGCAAAATGGTACAGGGAGGAAAAGAATGGAAGAATAGGGACTAATTGAGTCCAGCACCCCCAGGGTATTTAAGACTTTTGTAGTTTTAATGGAAAAATCAATGTGTGATTACACTTTGCATTAGAGTACTTAAAAATTGCTTCAACATGACAAGTCTGCAGCTTTAAAAACAACCTAACCCTGCAATACTGTAGTCAGGGAACCAAATTCACCACTAATGTAATCCACATAACTCTCCATATGGGATACCCTGGCAGATATGGTCTCTGTGGACATGTGTCTACCCTCTTTGCTTCCGTGCAGGAGAAGCCCGTGAGGACAATGAGTGTTCACTGGGTTCTTAGTGAAGATCACAGCCACACTTCTGTCTTTCATCTGATGACTAAAAGGAAACGCGTATTTCTCCTGGTCTGTTGGTGATCTAGAGGTGTTGGTGGGCTTCTTCAGTTTAGCTGGTCCTGTGGCACAGTAGCGCAAGTATCTTTTGACTTCTTTATACTCTATCATCTAAGCTGAGTGGTCAGCTGAGTATCGCTGTCCTATACTTGCCTCTGCACTAAGTCTTTAAGACTCATTAAAGACTGTTACCAGCATTGTCCTTTAAATTAGTATTATTATTAACCTCTCTCTCTCTCACACACAAGCTGTAAATAATAAACCTATGGGCCTTTGGTTCTTCCAGCACCCCTAAGTATATGCTAAGAGAAGAAAAGAGGGAAATGCAGGTGACATCCTTTGCTGTGGCAGCATGAGTCAAGAAACAGGCAGGGGGCTGCTGCCTTTTGAGAGCTGAGGTCTGGCTCTGTCATCTCAGCTTCTGAAAAACACACTCTGTGTCACAGCAAACCCTTTCCAGGACACATTTTCTTGTAAGTAGAAGCCTTGGAAGCTGTCTCTTTCTTCAGAATGCATAAGAAAGCAGGAAAGTTTATTTGCATGCAGGTGGAGAAATGCAGGTGTTGCAGCTATAAAATGAGTTGAGGGAGAAAGCTCTCAGAGTACAGCAGCTCTACATTAATTAACCCTGTCCCATCAATACTGGTCTACTGCCCTCATTCTTTGGCCAAGAGACTATTGTCTCTAGCATTAATTTTCCGATTCCTCTCTGTTTTCTTGCTATCTCTTCTGAGCTAGATGCCATCTCAAATGTAGATTGCTCTTGCAACTCCCCAGTTTCAGTAGACTCATTTGTGGCAAATTCACAGCTGATTTATTGAAGTCTTCACCTGTGAAAACTAAATGCATTATCTTTTCCTCTATTGTTTCATATTCCAATTATACCACATTTCACAAAATTAAATCTGTTGCTTTCCTAGCTGATGTTAAGACCATTATCTTTAAACAATGATTGCTAGCCTGTGAATTTTAATGGAAGAGAGCTTTAATATCTGAGCATTTATTAGTAATGTGAAGCTTTCAATTTTATCCTACATAATTTTTTGATTTCATAAAGGCAACATTTGTGTTAGAAACTGAGAACCAACCAACTGCCAAACAATAGGTTAAAGAGTATTTTCTTCCCTTTCATTGTTGTGAGTTCCTAAACCTAGAGTTTGACTGGATAGGTAGCACAGCTGGAGAACTCGTAAGAAGGAATTTTAAAATTAAGTTTTCCATTGAATATAAACAGTTGCAATTTCAACTAACATTTGGAATAAAGCTATAGCACTTTTTTAGCCTTTTTTGAGGGTATCATAAGCATATTTATGCTGCTAGATGTCAGCCCCATACTTAAGTGAGAAAACAGTTATCCTTCTGATCTCTGTTGTGGATGCATGAGTAATATCAAGGTCAAAATGTTATGGATTAAATGAGTCTGCCAAGGACCTCTTAACAGTATAAATAGTGACTTACAAGGAAAAGTGAACCTGAGAAAGAGGCCTGGTATTGTTACGGGCTAACTCTTCCTTGTTTCCCCTTAAGCTGTTTTTAGGCCTCTGGTCATTGCATTTAATTCTCTTGTAAAATCACTTATTCTGTTTGTTCTTATCACTTAAGAAGATATTTAAGTTGAAAATCAGTTTGTTGGGTTAGAGCTGTGGATCTCTGACAGCAAGTGTGCCCTTGTTATGGAAACATGTAGAGATAGTTCTGTGAGCACTCAAAAAACCACTTGACATCCACCTGCAAACAGGAGCACATATGTAATAATTACCAGGAAACTAAACTATACTCCTGAGTATAAAGAAACCCAGAAACAGAAGTGCATTAAAGAAGATAACCTTGCTATCCGTCCTTGTCCTCACTCAGCGTAAATGGCTTTCTTTTCTCATGTTTTATTCGGCAGCATCTGCACAGATATTCAAGAAGCCATTCTGCTCCAGTCTCCAGCTGAGCCCTACAAAAGAGCTCAGATACAGCCCCTTTCAGAGGATAGTCTAAATATTTTGTCCCTGTTCATACAGCATTTCTGCAAATCCACCTTGCTTTACTCCTCCACAGAATATTGCCAGCTTGGGTTTTGTGGAGTGTAATGATGGTCGTACATAGCCAAAAGAGGGGCTGCCTCACACGCAGCCTTTTGTTTTAGTGGTGCATCCAGCATGGTGCTGCTGAGGGTGATTCTGATTTGAAGAAATATTAGAAGACTGTCCTGATTGCTCCTTCCTAGAAAAATCCCTGGAGTTCAGTATATAGGTACCCCTTCTATTAAATTGCAACAACAATTATTCTAGAACTTTTTCCATAAAGCATAAAATTTAAATTGTAGAACTCATTGTTATGGAGGCCAAAAGTAAAAGTGGTCTCCAAAAGAGATTAAATGTAACCTTGAAAGATGGTGCTGTCAAGAACAAGATATAATCTCCGCTTTAGAAAGTTCTGATATTGCTGAGTGCCAAAAACTCAGTGTGAATAGGAAAATCCTTCTATGCTTGTTCCTTCTCCCACAGATGTGAATGCGGGATCATCACAGAGAGAAATGAATGGGCAGATGAGTCCTAGGTCTGCCCCAGTATGTCTGCTCTTAATCTGAAACTTTCTGCATATGCCAAAATAGGCAATAAATCAGAGTCTGCCTTCAGCCACGCACTGGAACATGAAATTTTTAAGATGATAGAACAAAAAGTTTGATCGGACGAGAAAAAAATCAATTAAAATGCTCTCCCTCAAGTTTTGGTTACTCTTTTCCTACATCCCTCTGCCCCCAAACCACAAAATTTTCAAGAAAAAATGTATTCATTACTGGGTGTGTTTTTAACCTGCGAGTGTGCGCATGCACAACCATGTGTCTCGTTTGCTAAACTCTGGGATTTGTTGATTTTTCATTCCTGTGCCTCACACTCTCTCTCTCTAATAGACACAAGTCTTGAGCTCCCTGATTTTGAAAATAAAACCAAACTTAAATTTGTCACTTAAAGGCATTAAGAATGAAAGTCTCACCGACTGAGTTGCTTAGTAATGCTTAAGGATATCTAGAGAGGACAAGTTCTTGAAACTGCTATGACTGAGCCAACAATCAGAATTAAATGTTTAAGGAATCTAAAGATTGCAGTACCTCAGCAATCAGGTACACAGAAATTCAAACAGTCTTTATTGTGGACGTGACTTTCAACATGTCAGGTTTTTAACCACTAGATAAGAACTAATGTGGTATGGTGAAGGACAAACAGAAGTCAAAAGCAAGAGTGCTGGTCAAGTTTGGCTTTGTCCTTCAGACAACGAAATTGCTAAAAGCCTTCTGACATTCTGTCACAAGTTTACTCAACAGCTCTTTCTGCAGGTCTAAAATGGATGGAATGGGTTGTCACAGGTGTTCAAAAGATGGTATTTGAGTGATCTTTTTGTCTTGAAAGCTGAAATACCTAAACTCTAGTGGTAGTATGATGACATCAACTCCTGCCAAAATGTGTTAAAGCATCTATTGGTATCAGCAGATATGCACATACCTTTGAAAACCTTGGATGATGATTCTAGGGGGGTAACTCAGCTACTGAAGTATAATGGGTTAAAATAGACCTTTTTTAAACTCAAACTTTTGAAAAAAAAATGCAATGTCTATCTATGCATATTGAGGTTGGAGAAAAGGGCTACTAAAATGGCTGGAAAATGGGGAGACAAACCTTTAACAGAAGCTAAAAAGAGGTTTTAATTTTTAACATAGCAAAATGAAGCAAAGCATATGGCTGGCTGTGGGTTGTCTGTAAGTACACTGGGGCAGTGAGTACCAAGGAAAGAGGAAGATCTGGTTGGTACCCTGGCTTGAAAATCTTGCAGAACGGATTCGGTAACAGCCGTATGCAGAGCGATTCTGGGTACAATCCATCTGACCTCATTGTGCAATGAGTTAAGCTTAGCAGTCTTGCTGTGCACCTTTAGAAACTGCCCAGGGAGCCTGGCTTGATTGAGATAGGCCTAATGACAAAGAGTTTGCAATTGCCTTCCTTTCAGCTGCAGGGCCAAGGACCTTCCCCCCAGCATGCACAAATCTTCCTCTTACAGCTTAGAGACTTGAGTCTGAAAGTTGTAGTGCCCTTGATTAACTCTGTATCTACAGAGCTTTAAATCCATGCTGAGTATGGATTCGCTAATTTGATCTATAAAAAAAAACAACAAAAAACACCAATACAAAAGCAAAACAAGAGAGTTTTTCTGAAACTGCTGGCCTGGTGGGTATGAAGGGCCATCACCTCTCAGTTGGAGCAGTCTCTGGGCAAAGACAGAGCAGATCGGATCTCTCTGTGCCTATGGAAGCCTGGGAGTGCATACCTCTTCTCTCTTTCAGTGCTTCTCTTTTGCCCTTTCTTAAAAGATTTTCCCCACCAAGTGCGCTTGGCAGCAGCTTTGGGAGTTCCTTGTTAAAATTTAGTATCTGGAGGTAGAAACTTTCCATTGCTTGATTCTCATCCCTTCTCCTATTCCTGTTCACATAAACGTCTACTGAATTCTAAAAAGCTTTTTGATATCAACTTGAAATTCAAATGTCCCCTTTCTATTTGTCTTCTGGTCCAAGCCAACATTTAAATGCATTTTTTTTCTATTATAAAGAGCATATTGACAATTTAGGAAACATTGTCCTGCAGCGCAAATGCTCTGATATTACAAAATACTGCAATGTCCTCAACATTGATCTAAATGATGGCATTGGCACGAGAACTAATAGGTCTATAGGGGCCCTGAATGAGTACAGACAGAAATGAGAAAATTTCTAATCATGAGAAGGACATGTTCAGGGACAGTCTCCAAGTGGAGAGCTGGACCAAACTAGTTCCGTTTCTAGGGTAGAGAATGTGATCATTTCTGCTGGTCCATGATGTGGTTGCCTGTGCTGGGATTGGAGGCACGTCTCTGGTCATAATGCCCAGGCCTCCACTGGGTCGGAAGGAAGAGGTTGTGTTTTTTGCTCCTTAGTGTGGCACTGTGTGACTCTAAATCCTCCTTCCAGAGGGTGCTGAATTTGCAAAGAAGGCCCAGCAAGCTTATGCAGGCCAAACATTTTCTTAGCAAATACCCGTTGCCAACAGGAGACTTTCAGAAAGCTGGCTTGGTGCACATATGGGTCCCTGCCCATAAGTGAAGGATCCATTTCCCGCATGTTTTGGTCTCTGAATCAAGGCCAAGATATCACCTCTTCTGCTCCTGCAGATCCCCACTGCCAGCCTGCCTTGATACCCTCCTCCACAACCTACGTGGCCGTCACTCTCCCCACTAGCGTTCAAAAGCCTGCCTCCAAGCCCCTATCTCCGAAAGAGAATTGCTTTAACCTTATCAAGTGGAGGTGAAATTTAAAATGACTTAATGTTTATTTGCTGACAGGCAGGAATGTCCTCTAAATTGACTGTCACCGCTCAAACACAACGCTGTAGGACCAAATCATAGCCTCTTGTTGGTCTTCAATGAAACAATGTTAAGTCTGGGGAGTGGGGATATTACTTTGGCCTCCCTAGATGTATGGATGGCATTCTCATTTTGAAGTTTTATACAATGAAGTTATATTTGATATTTGCATAATTCAAATAGATGAAATCCTCAAACAGGCACAGAAGACTTGATTTCATTAACTGGGGATGCAGCCATTCCCATCTCTCATGCAAATGGAAAATACCTTTCCTGTTAATATACTTTAAAGATTCATTCTTTCTCTAATCAAGTGGTGAAATCCTACTCATGGGAACCAGAATTGATTTCTTTTCCCTTTAGGCTGAATACCATAGACCTTATTTGGGTTAATGTCTGTCATGAAATGTAAAGTTAACCCTTTTGTGTGCTGTGAATCATCTAAAAATGTTCCTGTTGGCTGCTCCAACACACTGAAAATGTACCCGGTGCAACTGTCCTGCAAATGTGGATGTCAGCTCAGGGAAGCTCTGCCTGTTGTCAACAACCATCTATTTCCACTGAAACCCTGACCTTGAAAGCTTGGTTTTAGATTTCCTTCTGGGCCTTGAACACTCTAATTGATTATGGTTGTTTTAGTTTTAGCCTTTAACAATTAAGGTGAAGAACTGCTCCCAGATTTGTTAAGATGTCAGGAGGAAGGCAGCTTCCTCACACTGAATGGACAGTGTCTTGTTGTGCAAGCAAGCGCTGGTGTTGCTGGTGAGAAATGGAAATTGGACAGAAATGCTCCTCTCTCAGACCTGTCACCTGTGTCTTGCTCTCTATGGGGGACCTCTTGGGGAATGAGAGATCTCACAGAATCACAGAATTACTGAGGCTGGAAAAGACCTCTGAGATCATCAAGTCCATCCTATGACCCAACACCACCCCATCAGCTAGACCATGGCACTCAGTGCCACATCCAGCCTTTCTTTAAACACATCCAGGG